>JAODAL010030048.1:0-50629 GCA_025379985.1 Phyllomedusa bahiana | reverse complement strand
GGAATTTTTTCCCTAAAATGAGGACAATTGATGTCTAAAAATATATTTTTTTTAAAAAAAAAGGTAAAAGGTACTCACCCACCCTAGCAGCTCCAAACCTGCTGGTCCCCCACCAATGAAATAGATACTGCTCACATGATGCTACAGCTAGTCCATGCCTCAGTGGTTACTTGTCTGCTGTGGCAGTCGAGGAGGCTTAAAATATGGTGCTGGAGCAGATTGGTACAAAAAAAAGAATGGAAAAACCATTTAAACATTGAGATGTTGATAAGATATACCATATCATAAATGTCTAATAGGTACGGGTCTGGTATCCTAACTACTTCAACATCAAGTCCTCTGTGCAGGACAGATACTAGTAGGGAGGTAAGTCTTGGATGATACTCTCCATTCTGTTCTATGGGAATTCTGAGTAAAGCCAAGTGGTGTGTTCAGCTATACCTAGAACTTCCATTGAATTGAACAGAGAGTGACAGGCAAGTTCAAAATCCACTCCATTCTGTAGGGATACTTTTTGGAGCTTATTATAAAAATTAGTGCAGGTCATATGAATATACAATAAATATCTAAGATGGGAACACCCCTTTAAGCTTCCTCACATGATAAAATCATTTCTGTATTTAGATAGCAAAAATGCATTGTTCATACTGACTTTAATACAGCAGATGAAATAAGTATTGAACTAATATTTCTAAAGCTGCTATTGATATGAAATTCACCAGATGTTGGTAAAAACCCATCCAATCTACATAGGCAAAGAAATCAAACCATATATGTCCATAAATTATGGGTAATAATGAGAAATGATGGTTAAACCAGCTGATATTATTTTTCACTAAGGCCCCGTTCACACGGCTTATTGCCGACGGATTTGTGCACCGTATTGAGCGCACAAATCCGTCGGGACTACGGGGCGGGACGGGGGCGGGGCCGGAGCGCGGCGGGGGCGCCGCTCCCGACCCCATAGACACTGCATTGGTTACGGCGCGTCCGCGCCGGACATCATGTGCATGTCACTATCTCCCCCCGCGGCGGATTTACCGAGCGGGGAGGAGCGACGGATTCCACTGTTCTCAATGAGAGCAGTGGATTACCGTAATGACTCCGACGGATTGGCGCCGTATTGAAGCGCAAATCCGGCGCGGAATACGGGGCCAATCCGTCGGCAAATAAGCCGTGTGAACGGGGCCTAAGGGTGCTTTCACACAGCACAGTTTTGGTGCAGTTTTAACTGTGCTCCAATTAAACTGTCTTTATTACCAGCAAACTTCTTTCACTTATCTATGCTGTTTGGAAAGTGAGTAATCAATTAGTGTGTTTGTATCCACAAGACTTCACACATAGTAATTGATTACTTATTTGAAACACCTTTCTGAACAATTTAGACAAATGAATGAAGATTGCTGGTTATAAAGGCAGTTTAATTGCAGTTTAAAACTGTGCTGTGTGAAAGCAGCCTAAGGGTTTGTTCACACGGAGCTTACACTCTGTGTTACAAGCGCTTTTAGGATCCGTCTTGGGGTCCGCTCTGTCAGCCCACAAGATAAATCTAAACAATTAGCAGTGAGATTATCACTGCTGTCTATGCCGAACACGGAGTGGCGTTCACATGAGGGATCGCCGCTGCGTGTTTCAAAAGCGCAGCTCGGCTCAGTCTTGAAAAGCTTGCTGGTATACTCGTGTGAACAAGCCCTTAATAGCAGGACTGCTTTCAAATTACAGACAGATTTCAGCTGGTGTCATGACTTTCCATGGCTTTTTGCACCTCTCTTTCTTCATGTGTTCAATACTTTTTCCCAGTGTGATTTTTCATTATTAAACATACCGTATATACTCGAGTATAAGCCGAGTTTTTCAGCACAAAAAATGTGCTGAAAAATCCCCCCTCGGCTTATACTCTAGTCACTGTCGGCAGGGACGCTTCAGCTATATGCGTCTCCCCAGGGAGCGCATATAACTGAATCCCGAGTCAGCTGACAGCGTTCGGGCGCTGTGGTGGCCCGTGCGCTGTTAGCTATCTCTTCCCCTGTATGCGACTCCTCCGGAGCGCATGCAGGAGAAGAGATACCACTGCGGCGCAGAGAGCGAGCGCTCCCTGCTCCGCAGTGGACTCCAGGCGGCCGCAGACTCGCGCCGTCCAGAGTTTCCGGCACAGGCAGCGCACGTCATCACGCTGCGTGCGCGGCCTGATGATGTCACCCGCCTGTGCCGAGAAGACCGAGGAGCGCGCCCGGGAGACGAAACAGCTGGGATCGAGGTAAGTGGTTGTTTTTTGTTTTAAAATGATGCCTATACCTGCCTAGTACTGCCTATACCTGCCTAGTACTATCTATACCTGCCTATACCTGCCTAGTACTGCCTATACCTGCCCTATACCTGCCTAGTACTGCCTATACCTGCCTAGTACTATCTATACCTGCCTAGTACTGCCTATAGCTGCCCTATACCTGTCTAGTACTATCTATACCTGCCGATACCTGCCTATGCCTGCCCTTTACTTGCCTAGTACTATCTATACCCGCCTATACCTGCTTAGTACTGCCTATACCTGCCTAGTACTGCCTACACCTGCCTAGTACTGCCTATAGCCTGCCTATACCTGCCTAGTAATGCCTATACCTGCCTAGTATTGCCTATACCTGCCTATTGCCTGTCTAGGGGGACCTATGCCAGCCTATACCCTGCATATACCTGCCTATAGCCTGCCTAGGTGACCTATATCTGCCTATAGCCTGTCTAGGGGGACCTATGCCTGCCTATACATGCCTTTAGCCTGCCTAGGTGACCTATACCTGCCTATAGCCTGCCTAGGGGGACCTATACCTGCCTATACCAGCCTATAACGACCTATACCTGCCTATATCCTGCCTATGAGGACCTATACCTGCCTATGGGGGCAATTGCCTGCCTATAGCCTGCCTAAGAGGACATATAGCTGCCTTTACCAGCCTATGGGATACATTAAACTGCCGATACATGCCTATAACCTGCCTATGGGGGACATTAAACTGCCTATACCAGCCTATATCTGCCTATGGGGGACATTAAACTGCCTATGGAGGACATGAAACTGCCTATACCAGCCTATATCTGCCTATGGGGGACATTAAACTACCTATACCTGCCTATGGAGGACATTAAACTGCCTATGTAATTTTATTGGTATCTATTTTTATTTTTAAAATTCACCAGTAGCCGCTGCATTTTCCACCCTAGGCTTATGCTCAAGTCAATAAGCTTTCCCGGTTTTTGTGGCAAAAGTAAATGCCTCGGCTTATACTCGGGTCGCCTTATACTCGAGTATATACGGTAATTTATGGAAATGTATGGGATTGGATGGGTTGAGGCTGACATGTGGTGAGAATTTCATGTCAATAGCACCTGTAGAAACATATTTATTTAGAAAATTAGCGATGTGATCAATACTTATTTCACCTGCTGTATATAATAGCCAAGTAATGGAAACATTATTCATTTCAGGCATTTTAATGTCTGTTATACGGCTGTGAAACATCAACCACCACAATGCCACTGTACTGAACTTAGAATGTATACAACCGTATAGGGATCAAAGTGCCTTTTATTAAAACTGTGGGTAATCGCATTTGTAATATGAATAGTATAATGTGCTCATATGATAGTGTTTTATTCAAATATTCTTGATGAATAGGATGAGTCATATAGTAGTGAAGGTGCAGTGAAATCATATTCCCCTTAAGTGTGCTATCTAACAGCAAAATAGGCAGCATGTACTGTATATATATAAAACAGCTGGTATTTTCTGAATGGAGGGAGCAGAGAGGGACTTGTATCAAGTTCATGAACTTCCATTCCATAAACTCTTGCATTTCATTTAATTGCTAACAAATGTCTAACATTTTGTAAAATTCACTCATCTAGTACCTTGATCCTCCATAGTATTGCTAACATTTGGGTTTGTGCAGAGATTAGTATCATTTTTAAGAGGAATTAAAACACAGAGAATATATTAATAACTCTCTCCGAATGTCAATTTCCTTCTATTGATTTAGAAGTGTGTCTGCTGTGATTTGCAAAGCAGATAAAAAAATGCAATACCCACGGAATGAAAATGTGGATAACAAAAATCGTACATGTTTAGACTGGAAATAAATGTGCTGGTGTTCTCAGCTGTACATTACCTCTGCAAAATGCTACCTCTGCTGCTTCCACTACAGCATAATGTTACTCTAGATACCAATGTTCTGTTAAAGGGTGAGGTAATGTAGATCAGCAAGATCCATAAGTAAACATTGACTCTCGGGATTACTCTTCCAGACTCTTTCTTGACATTTTCACGGGAAATTGTTCTCTTAGAGAAATCGTAACTATTTTATCTAACAAAAAATTAGCACAAACAATAAATGAAATAATGCAAATGTGTTACAGAATTCCAGCAAGATTTCTTTAGGGAAATATTGGGTTTATAAATATTTCATAATTAAATGCAGTAAAATTCTGTACATTGCACAGACATATATTCAGTGCAATAGAACTGAACTACCATTAATCTGTAATAACTTTGTTATGTAGAATATGCAAAATGAGTTGTAGTGTGGCATTTTGCAGAAAGTTTTACACAATTGAGTCACATTATTATGACTTCTTAATATTTTTGATGACAGCAGCCCATAGTTTATGAACAAAGCCACGTGTTGTAAGCTGGCATGGTGGGTATATAAGTTATGTGATAGGCTGACTGCACACACATCCCTTATTAATGTCAATGATAAAAGGGTTGATTTATCAGTTACAAAAAGCAATGTTTATTAGCTTTCAGGCCGAAGGTGGCAGTATATTAGAAAATGTGCAGTTTGTGAACAGTTCACATGCTGCTGCAGTGAAAATGAATCATGAGTAGACAAATGGCAACAAGCAACCTGTAAACTGAGGAACACCATGTGCTACTGATAAAAGTAGTCTGACACACTACAATGGAGCAACTTGCTTCCAAAATAAAGTGTGGGGCTACCAGACGTGTTCAGAAAATTCTACTGTGTATGGACTCTGAAGCAAACAGATGGCCACTGCACCTGTGGTAATATTTTTATAGTAGATATAAGAATTGGAGCGCTGATTGGCAAAGGGTTGCTTTACTGAGTCATATTTTCTGCTTTATCAAATGGATGTTTTAGGTGACAGGCGCTATCAGAGAACAAATGTGACATGACTGTGTATGTTATGTGGCTTATATAAAAAAGAGAGTAATGTTTTACAGTTTACTAAAGTACATGTGAAAACAAAAATAATGCTTCAATATATAATTTACAGTACTACATGTTTAAAAGAATGTAGACATCTCTATGTCCCATTTTTATATGATCGTTAAAATATGTATTCTATTTTTAAAAATAAACATATTTTACACTTATGGTGGGATACTGTCTATATCACAAAAAACTCCAGAAAAGTTGTTTTTACACTGATCCCCTGCTGTCAGTAATCATCATCAGAAAGAAGTATTGCAAAGAAAGGTAGCGCCTCAGTTTTAAAGCTGGAGACAGACAACATAGGATCACCCTATAAAATACAGGTAATACATCAGTTCTTCCTCCTACTCTGTGGACAGTGACTCCTGCATATTATATGTCTCAGTATATATTCAAACATAGGAGTCTTTTTTTTCATTGCTTACTTTCCAGGTGGCTGCTGTAAATCAAATCTCTTTCACAGCTCAGACAAGCTATTTAGTTTCATATTTATGGAACGAGAAAATAGATATGTCTCAGTATAAATGTTTATTAGTAGAAAAAAAAAAAAATAACAATGAAGTGATACATTCCCTTAAGAAATCTAAAGGAAAAGTCATAGGCAGTCCTAAGGAATTATTTTTCCATTTGATGTCATCCCCTGAGAGGGATTTCCACTAAAGTTGAGTGAAAAACAATGTACATTCATCAGACCTATAACATTTGTGAGGTCAGAAACACTAATTTGTTCTAAAGGTATAAGAGGTACTGTGTCCATTCCTGACACATCTATGTTGCTAAATATCAGTATCCCCTATAAAATGACAATGTTGTAGTATGTAAAACCACAATTCTGAGTGCAGCACTCATGTCTTTACAAATGTATATATAACTTGCAATCAACAAAGACTGGATTGCACCAGAGCCCTAAGGCTATGTTCACACGTCTTATTCACGGCGTAATTGTGGGACGAATTTCGCCCGCAATTATGCCGTGTGCTCCGGAGCGGGGGCGGCCCCATAGACACTCATTATCCACAGCGCGTATACCGCCTTGATAGTTGACATGTCACCTGTATCAGTCATATCTGACCTTGGTCATGTCTGGCCATTGTTCAAAGTACGGCCATTTTCTAAGTACTGGAACAGTGAATTAAAACCGGACCTGTTACCATACAGCCACAGAGACTTTCCATTTGATCTGACCATCTGCTCTTCTCTCATTCACAGGTATGATATCTCCACAGACTATTACCCCCATAAAACTTTCTGCTGACTTCCTTCTCTGATATTTATTCCTTGGTATGATATCTTCGCAGACTATTACCCCCATCAAACTTTCTGCTGACTTCCTTCTCTGATATTTATTCCTTGGTATGATATCTCCGCAGACCTATTACCGCCCATCAAAACTTTCTGCTGACTTTCCATCTCTGATATTTTTATTCCTTGTATGATATCACCGCATGACTATTACCCCATTTCAACTTACTGCCGACTTCCCCCTTCTCTGATATTTATTCCTTGGTATGATATCTCCTCAGACTATTACCCCCATCAAAACTTTCTGCTGACTTCCTTCTCTGATATTTATTCCTTGGTATATATCTCCGCAGACTATTACCCCCATCAAACTTTCTGCTGACTTCCTTCTCGTATTTATTCCTTGGTATGATATCTCCGCAGACTATTACCCCCATCAAACTTTCTGCTGACTTCCTTCTCTGATATTTATTCCTTGGTATGATATCTCCGCAGACTATTACCCCCATCAAACTTTCTGCTGACTTCCTTCTCTGATATTTATTCCTTGGTATGATAATGACTGCACACACCTCCACCTTCCTGTCTCCATTCCCTGCTATTTGTGTTGTTCTTAAGTCTAGCATCTTCAGTTCAATTAAATTCCTTTCCCCCCCCCCCCACCTTGTTAATTAGCTGTCCTGACTCCTCCCCTCTTGTTTGCTCTTGGTAGCCTGATTGGGTTTTGATTCACTATATTAGTACCTGTATTGGTCATATCTGACCTTGGTCAAAGTACGGCCATTTTCTAAGTACTGGAACAGTGAATTAAAACCGGACCTGTTACCATACAGCCACAGAGACCTTCCATTTGATCTGACCATCTGCTCTTCTCTCATTCACAGGTAAGATATCTCCTCAGACTATTACCCCCATCAAACTTTCTGCTGACTTCCTTCTCTGATATTTATTCCTTGGTATGATAATGACTGCACACACCTCCACCTTCCTGTCTCCATTCCCTGCTATTTGTGTTGTTCTTAAGTCTAGCATCTTCAGTTCAATTAGCTTCCTTTCCTTCCCCCCCACCTTGTTAATTAGCTGTCCTGACTCCTCCCCTCTTGTTTGCTCTTGGTAGCCTGATTGGGTTTTGATGCACTATATTAGTACCTGCATCAGTCCTATCTGGCCATTGTTCAAAGTACGGCCATTTTCTAAGTACTGGAACAGTGAATTAAAACCGGAATTTAAACCAGGATTAAACAAGGATTGACATAGTAACAGCTTGTTATGCTTTTCTCTTCCACTTACAGCGTCACAGCCTGCCACAGTCACTCACCATGTTTCTCCTGTCCTCCATCATCTACACCTCCATTTTTCTTAAACTAATTGCTTATCCCCATACCCCTCTGCTGGGCAATGCACTGTTTATCTCCCCCAGCATTTTACCCTCTCACTTGTCTGCTGCCACCAACCTGTTTCCCACTATCCATCCCTTCCTCACTAAACAGACCCAACCTACTTACTGTCTATCTTACTCCCACCTCCTAACCCTCTCTCTGCTCCTCCTAGCTGCTGGGGACATATCCCCGAATCCAGGGCCCCCACAGCACATTCCAACTATTGCATTTCAAACTGGTAACAGACCCATTTCTGCAAACTCTTTTAACCCTGCAAACTTGAAACCTATTCCCTTGTGCCCTCCTTCTCCTATTTCTCTCTCTGGAGCTCTCTGGAATGCACGGTCTGTATGCAACAAACTCTCCTACATACATGACCTCTTTATATCACGTAACTTATCCTTTCTTGGTCTGACGGAAACCTGGCTGACCCCCTCTGACACAGTCTCCCCTGCTGCTCTCTCCTTTGGTGGCCTCCACTTTACCCATGCTCCCCGCCCTGGCAACAAGCATGGTGGAGGTGTTGGCCTTCTACTGTCAGACACCTGTTCCTTCGCCCCCATTCCGCCATTACCTTTCCTCAACCTCCCCTCCTTTGAGGTGCACTCTGTCCGCATCTACTCCCCCTCCGATCTCCAAGTGGCAGTCGTCTACCGACCCCCAGGCCCTGCCACCACCTTCCTTGATCACTTCGCCTCCTGGCTTCTCCACTTTCTTTCCACTGATACCCCAACAATCATAATGGGAGACTTTAACCTCCCCATCGACACACCCCACTCCGCTGCCACAAAACTCCTCTCGCTCTCCTCTTCCTTTGGCCTCTCCCAATGGACCTCTGGAGCCACTCATAAAAATGGACACACTCTGGACCTCGTCCTCACCCGCCTCTGTCCCCTATCTGACTTCTCTAACTCTCCACACCCTATATCTGACCACAACCTGCTTACCTTCTCCACCATCCTCCACCCCACCTGCTCCTCCTGTCTCACACCAAGTACACCCCCGCAGGAACCTTCAAAAACTTAACCCTCGCACTCTCTCGGACTCTCTCGTATCTCTCTCTACCATATCCTCTTTAGATGACCCCAACACAGCCACCGCTTTCTACAACCACACAATCACCTCCACTCTTGACTTGGTCACTCCTCTCACACACAACAGAACCCACAAAACAAACAGACAACCCTGGCACACAGACTCTACCAAACAGCTGAGGCGTGCTTCCAGAATTGCCGAACGCCACTGGAAGAAAACCCGCTCCACCACCGACTTCACCTCGTACAAACTATCACTACACACATTTAGGTCTGCACTGGCCTCAGCCATACAGGATTACTTCTCCACTGTCATATCCGCCCTGTCCCACAACCCCAACAACTATTCAAAACCTCAACTGCTTCTCCGTCCACCGCACCTCCTCCCCCATCCCTCCTTTCAAGCGGATGACTTTGCCACCCACTTTCAAACAAGACCAACCTCATCAGAGAAAGCATCACTCCACTGTCCCCACCACCCACACCCATGCCGCACAGTCCCCACCGCCACCGCTCTACCCACACAGTTCACAACAGCCACCACCTTGCACTTCCCCCCTCACTTGCTTCCCCACGGTCACTCATGACATGCGCTCCGCTCTACTCTCCAAATCCAACCTCACTACCTGTAACCTTGATCCATCCCATCCCACCTCATCCCAGACATCAGCCATGTTATACTCCCAGCTGCTCACCCATCTCTTCAACCTATCACTAACCTCTGCATCGTCCCTTCACCATTAAGCATGCCACCATCACACCCATTCTGAAGAAACCTTCTCTTGACCCCTCCGCTCTGTCCAACTATCGCCCCATCACACTGCTCCATTTGCTTCGAAACTCCTGGAACAACATGTCTACCTTCAACTGTCCTCCCATCTGTCCTCCACTCTCTTCTTGACCCACTCCAATCTGTTTCCGTTCCATCACTCTACAGAAACCACCCTAAACCCAAAATCACTAATGACCTATTAACCGCAAAAGCCTCACGTCACTACTTCCCTTTCTCCTCTTAGACCTGTCCTCTGCCTTTGACACTGTCGACCACTCACTCCTCATAAAAATCCTCTCCTCCCTCAGCATCATGGACTCAGCCCTTTCTTGGATCTCCTCATACCTCACTGATCGGACATTCAGTGTCTCTCACTCTCGCACCACCTCCTCCCATCACCCTCTCTCTGTTGGTGTCCCCCAGGGGTCAGTCCTGGGCCCACTACTCTTCTCTATATCTACACTCTTGGTCTGGGTCAGCTCATAGCATCACATGGTTTCCATACCACCTGTATGCTGATGACACCCAACTCAACATCTCTGGTCCTGATATTACCTCTCTACTCTCCTGGATCCCAGACTGCCTATCATCCATATCCTCCTTCTTCTCCTCCCGTCTTATAAAACTTAATGTAGAGAAAACTGAATTCATTATCCTTCCACCATCCCACTCCATCCCTCCACCTGATGTCTCTATCATAGTCAATGGCTCTACACTCTCACCGTGGCGCAAAGTCCCTGCCTTGGGATAACACTCGACCCCTGCCTTGTCCTTCAAAACCCCACATCCAACCCTCACCTCAACCTGCCGCCTCCACCTGAAAAACATCTCTCACATCCGCTCATTCCTTAACCCTGTCACTACAACAAATGCTGGTCCATGCCCTGTCATCTCCTGCCTCGACTACTGCCAACATCCTTCTCTGTTGGCCTCCCAGCTAGCACTCTCGCTCCCCTCCAATCCATTCTCAACTCTGCTGCCGCTTATCCACCCTCTCTCCTCGCTACTCCTCTGCCTCTCCCCTCTGCCAATCCCTACACTGGCTTCCCATTGCCCAGCGCATTAATTTCAAGTTACTGACCCTGACCTACAAGGCTCTCCATAACCTCTCCCCTCCATACATCTCTGCTCTAATCTCCAGATACTCACCCTCACGCAACCTCCGCTCCTCTCAGGACCTTCTTCTCCACTCTCCTCTTGTCACCTCCTCACACAACCGTCTCCAAGATTTCTCTCGTGCCTCCCCCATACTCTGGAACTTGCTGCCCCAACACCTCAGACTCTCCCCAACTTTCACCAGCTTCAAAAGCAATCTGAAAACCCACCTCTTCAGGATTGCCTATGACCTAGAATAACACCACTGTCACTTCACCCCACGAACATGTCTGCCCCTACCTTCTGTCTCTTTCCCCCTTCCTTGTAGATTGTAAGCCTTTGCGGGCAGGGCCCTCTCTCCCTCTGTACCTGTTGTTAGTCAGAGATTGTCACTACTGTAAATGTTTGACTTATGTTATGTATGTAACCCCCTGAATGTACAGCGCCATGGAATTAATGGCACTATAAAATAAATAATAATAATAATAATCTATGAGAACTTCCCGTAATGACGGGGACGGATTTCACCCGCAATTCGCGCAGTATGGCATGAAATATGGGCTGAAATCCGTCCCAAAATAAACAGTGTGAACATAGCCTAAATGTAAGGGTATGTTCTCAGGGTGTGTTGAGTCCATGTGAACATATGCTTTTAGATGCATGTTTGGACCCTAAACCGACCTGAAAATTTATCAAATAAATAGCAATGGGGTTTTACATTGCTTTTAATATGAAACATGCATCGGCGTTCAGACTGTCCACACTAATTGGACAATGTCATACTGTGCAGGGACACCCATCTGACTGAGTCAGTAAGAATAAAGGAATAACAGCACAACATAAAGATTAAGGGCCAAATGTATGGAAACTGTTGAGGTCTAAGACTTTCCTTGTTGCCCATAGCAACAAATCAGAGCTCCCCTTTCATTTCATATAGTGCTCTGAAAAAATTAAAGGTTACTCTGATTGCTTTGGATTGGTATAGAGTAAAAATACCCCACAAAAAACATGCCCTCATCTGTTAATCCGTTGATTAAAGGCAATTGATTAGTAGCACTTGGCTTTTACTCATCTTAAATCCTATGGAAGCTTTAAGGGTGTACTTGATTACTCACATGCTGAGTTTGCATTTTTGTGTTAATAAATGAATAAATAATGACATAGTGGAATCTGTTGTATCTTGTTGTTAATCTGAGATTGTATTTACTTAATTAAAGACCTTCCAAAGACCAGGCGCAACATCTATGAATTTGCATGCACCATTTGCATGTACTGTATGTGCTCTGTGAACAGACTAAAATATGAATGCTTAATGTTATAGTATTCATATAATAAGTGCTTTATCTGTTTATAAGAAGACATGGTTTCATTGGGGGAATACTGCAGCTACAGCGGCTACGTGGCCTGCAATCTCTGGGAGGGCAAAGACTGTCCTGACATGGTATGTGGTGTAAGGTGTTGATAATCATCAGAAACGGAGCTGGTACTGTACTATGGTACTTGGCCGGCAATGAACAGTAAGTCAGTAGTTACTGTTTTCTCCTCGCCAGGCCCCTTTGTATAACCCAAGCTCAATTCATGATGATTGTCAATGCCTTGCACCTCACAGCACATTGGGATTGTTTGAGCCTGCCATGCTATGGGGTCTGCACTGCACTGACTTTTTTTTATTATCCTGGAAATTCAACCCGCTAGATGTCATGGGCAGCGGCACCTACGGCATTGAGGTGGTTAACTGTCCCAGATCCTGCAGGACCCCAGAATCTGACCCGGGTCAGCACAGTTTTTTATCTGTTAAAAAACATGGTGATGCAGGGAGCCATTGTTTCCCAGATAGGTTTTATTTATTTTTTTATTTTATTACATTAATGAGGGCACTATTAATTATGGGTGGATTCTACCTAGGCCTTACCTACCGGGACCTTACCTGCCTATCTAAATATCTAGGGCCTTTCTGTGTAAATACCATGGGTCTTGCCTACCTAACTACTTGGGGCCTTGCCTATCTACCTAGCTGGGGCCTTATCTTTTATATGGGGGGGTATCTTGAAAAGTTTGCCATGGGGCTCAGCCATTTTTTTAGTTATGTAACTACATGGTTTTAACTTTGATCACTGCAGGACCACTCCATTTTTTAACTTATTAAATAATTCTTCAAAATGTCTCTTTTTGTCCTTTAACAGAATCCAAAAATGTTCTGATGTCAATCAGCTTGATACACGCACTTTGGCAAAAGCATTTGCTCCTTGTCTTTTTCAAACCAATGGACAGCGTGATGCAGAGGTTCGCGTAGTAGAAGAGCTGATCCGTCTATTTTCTGAGATTTTTGATGTAAGATAAGTTACTCTTGTTCGTTTTTAATGATGAGAAAAGCTACTGTAGTATGTTTTAAATGTGGGCAGTATTACTTTTATGCTTATTTTTTAAAAGGTAAGCCAGGAGCAACTGCAGCAAATGGATATTGAAAACCGTTTCATTACCAGATGGAATGACACCCAGGTGATATACATGTTCTTTTTTCCATTGCAAAGTTTTGTGCCATGAGATGCAACAAAATGCTAAAATATATCATCACTTACCCTTTACTGACGGAGCCCCATTATTGAAACCTGACCCTCTCTCCCTCAGTGCCAGTTGTAAGTCATTCACTGTTTTCATTGTACTTGTTTGACATATGTTATGTATGTAACCCCCTCTCTCCCTTTGAATGTACAGCGCCCTGGAATTAATGGAGTTTTAAAATAAATAAATAAATAAATAATACTAATAATAATGTCATTTTATGTACAAAATATATTTTTGATTCTTATCCATGTAATTCAGTTGTGATCACTTGTTTTCTCATGACACACATTATGTTTGTAGTAAATTTTGGTTCATACAATCTTTGTTTATTTGTGAAAAATATCAAAATGTCATGAAAATATTTCCATTTTCAAAGCTTAAAACTTTCTGTAAGACAGATATTTAAACCACACAAAATAGTTTATAACTAGCATCTACCATATGACTTCTTTATGTTGGTATTATTTTTTAAATGTCCTTTTACTTTTCTACAACATTAGAGGGCTCATAAATTTACTAGTTATTTATCACATTTTCAAGAAAGTTTTCAACACAGATTTTTTTTAGGGACCAGTCCAGTTCTGACAGGCTTTGAGGGGCCTGTGTGTTAGATACTATCATAAATGACTCCATCTAGTGAAATTTCACTTTCTTTCAGATTTTCAATATTTATCCAAAATTCAGTAGAACACAGTTGATGGTAGTGTTGATCGAACTGTACTAGAAAAGTTAAGTTCTAGTAGAATTTTTAGAATTCGAACCGAACATTTTACTGTTCATTCGAGTAAAGTTCTAGTTCGACATGCCATTTTCAGTTTCATTTTCAGCGGCTTTCTGCACTTTTGGTGGCCATCCAATCACCTTTCTTCACTTTTGGTGGCCATCCAATCAGTGCAGAGCACAGAGAAGTGTCAAAAATGTAATCGCTGAGGTGTAGGGCTCTCCTTGGCTGCTAAAATCACATGACCATGTTATATATATTTCACTGTATTGCCTTGTGCACTCCATTTTCAGCTCTTAGGTAGCATTTTCCTATCCATAGACATCAATAGTTAAGGAGTTTGGTATTGCTGGATGCTTCTTTCCCACACTCAGAAGCTATTATTTGGCGACATTTGCAGCTCACATAACGCCTAACTCTCATATATGTGGACATATATTATACATAGTGCTTGGCTTTGCTAAATCATACTCAGTGCCCAAAAGTTCCGTTTTGCACTTTTGGGGGTTCTGTCTCCAAATCTTCTATGTGTGAAAGGTGCCTTTGAGCCCCCTCAAGATGCAGGGCTCCGTAGCAGCTGCTACTGCTGCACCTCCTATAGCTATGCCCCTGCTTGCAAGCTGTCCTCATCTTTTCAGTTAGCCATTGAAAGGAATTAAGTATTTTAGCCTCTCAATTTTTTTCTGTCATTCTTAGAGCCAAATTTTCTTCACTAAGTTGTTCCACATATTCAGTTTACTGTTATGGATGGTAATTACAGTTTCTTCTCACCTATAAAAGGTATAAAAATTAACCAGAATATCTTCTCCCATTGACGTTAATGGGCTTCGAGTTCGAATATAACTTCAAACCAAACTCACAAAATTGTGAGGTACTAATCGAACTAGAAATATTTCATGTTCGCGCAACAATAGTAGATGGTACCAGAGAAACACAGCTGGACATTTATTTCTCAGATTCTGTTTTATGAGCTATCCAATGTGTGGCCATAGTGCGCTATTTCACTCAACCACAAGCCTCAGAATAGTAGGAGAACCTACTGGATTTTGGGTTTCATTATTTATTAGGATATTTTTTAGATACCATCTCAAATTTGTGGACAACCTAAGGTGCTTAAACTTAATAAACAAAAGAAAGACCCCATATTGGAAACTACATCTCTTCAGAAATATATCCAGGGGTGTATTGATTATATTTACCCCACATGTGTTTCATACATTTTTTTAGTGTAAGGCTATGTTCACACGGCTTAACTGCGGGACGTAATTACGTCCCGCAATTACGCCGTGTGGCTGCGGGCGGGCGCGGGGGCGGGAGCGGGGGGCCGGCACTTCGCCGGCCCATAGACATTCATTACCACATATACGCCGCTAGAAAATGACATGTCACTTAGTTCCCCGCCCGGCGGATTCGCCGAGCAGGGAGAGGAGACGTAATCCATAGTTCTCTATGAGAACTGTGTTTTACCGTAATGACTGGGCCGTTTTCAGCCCATAATTTGCGCACTTCGGCGTGTAATTACGGACCGAAATAATGCCCATTTTAAGCCATGTGAACATGGCCTTAGACTTTAAAAATGAAACATTTTATTTTTTCCAATAATATGCAGACTTAGCTGAAAAGATTTAAGTTTTTATAATGAATCCTAGAAAAAAAGCATCCTAATTCATTACACATTTTCTTCCAACTTCTGCAACACCCTATATATGGGTGTATACCACTCTATGGGTGTGCAGCAGGGTGTAAAAGGAAGGTACTGATAGTTGGATTTTGGAGTGCAGGTTTTGATGGATGCCATGTCTTATTTGCAAAGCCATCTAAAATACAGGTAAAACAAAATTCCAAAATTCACGCCATTTTTGAATCAACACACCTTAAGGTGTATTGTGCATTTTGGGTCCACAGTTTTTTCACAATTTTTTAGCACTGGGCAATGAAAATGGAAAAAAAAAAAAACAGCAATTTTAATGTAATGTGGTATAAATTACATGTTAACTTTACTTAGTAGGTCAATATCATTGCATTGCTAGTACATTTATATTTTTTATGTTTTGCACATAATTTTTTTTTTTTTTTTCAGAAACCAAGTTTTTGCATCACTATAGTCTGCGAGCCATAACCTTTTTTATATTCTTGTGTACGGAGCTGATTAGGGGCTTTTTTATTTTAGTTTTTTACAGCAATCACCATGAAATATACATGACAGGACAATTTTGCACCATCAGTCTATACGATTACAATGATTTATTTTCTTTTATGTTGTAGCACTTTAAGAAAAAAAAGGGTTAAATTGTGTAAAACAATATTTATGCATTGCTGTGTTCTGATAGCCATAACTTTTTTTTATTGTTCTATGCATGGATCCGTGTATGGGATTATTTATTTGCGCAACAAACTACCATTTACAATGTTACCACTTTGGGGCTTTTATGCTGCTGCGGGATGAACAAGTCCGTCATTGTTTTTTTTATTTTTTGAGAGTTTATGTGGGTTAATTGGCAGGACATACTGTCAATTCTAGTGGGAAAATGTGTTTTACATGATCTTTTTCTGTCTTTATGTTAAGGTGTAGTGACGTCACAGGCAGCAGAAAAACCTTTGTTAGGCTTTCAGATTGTCATTGAAGCAATTGGCACTCAGCAATTGCATGGTGGGAAGCTGATGGAGAAAGAGGGATTTGCTTCCCACTCTCTTTCCCTTAGCTGTCACAATCACAAAAGACATAGGCACTTTAAGGGTTTATCAGCCACGACCGGAGTAAGCTTGATCCCGGCCGATGGTGCATGAAGCCAGCTGGATCCATGCACCAATTTTGCAGGTTCCACTTGTGAGCCCGCAAGATTTCTTGGACTTATGGGTAGGTCCATTTGCAGGAACACCTTCCCACATATGATGTACCCATACATCCAGAAGGGGTTAATGTCAATAGAGAAAAGTTATTCCCGCATAGCATCTGCTATTATATGTCTTGTGTTATAAAGAGCCTGTTTGTTTACATATTTAGTAGTACCCCTAAAGAGGTAATAGTTCTCTTTAAGAATATGCACCACAAAATGTGTATAAATATGCGGAAGCAATTGACTGAAGTGCCATTATTTAAACATAGGTTTGCTTAACATACAGCCATCTTGTATCTTTTAGTAGTTGTTTTAAAAGATCTTTGATATAAATAAGATTGATTTTTTGCTACCTTTAAATGTCCAGGCAGTGGAAGTTTATCTCTGTATGGATGTTCTGGAACACTAATTAGTAGCTAGCTCTCCACTGAAGACAGGGGTGTTTTATTACTGTCCCTGCCTTCCCAAGCACTTTATATACAGATTTGCAGGAAGTCTCCAGCCTCCCAGCTTCCTGCTCCTAGCGCGGAGAGTCACATGACTGCTAGGGCTCAGTAGTTACAGATGCTGCTGGATCTTATTAAACCTCAATCACCTCTGTAGAAAATAAAGTGGGTTGTTTCCCTTTGGATTTCCACTGTAATTAGGGCTAGTATATCAACCTCAGCTAAGGGGAAAATAAGAAAGACCTTTTGTGAAAATGTCTCCCAAAGGTCTTTTCTGACCTTATTAGAGGCACAATATATGAAATAAAGTATTAAAAAACACACACAAAATAAAATGCTATTAGAAAAAAACATTAACAGCCCACCTGCAACTTTAATCCCTGCCCCTACAACCCTAAAAACTTTATATTAACTATATATAAATGTCTGGAAAAGTGGCATAGCTACACCACTTATATTAGCGCTATATTTGATGTTAAAAAAAATACAGTTAGGTCCATATATATTTGGACACTGACACAAAATTAGTTTTTTTTACATTATATTCAAATTATAGTTATATAACTTTCAGCTTTCATTTGAGGAGTTTCAGGTCCTTAATACTTGCCAAATTGTTTTTAAAGGGACCAAAAGTAATTGGACAATTGACTCAAAGGCTGTTTCATGGAAAGATGTGGGCAATTCCTTCGTTATGTCATTCTCAATTAAGCAGATAACAGGCCAGGAGTTGATTCTATGTGTAGTCTGCTGTGAATAAAACATCTGGTCAAAAGAACTCTCCATGCAGGTGAAACAAGTCTTCCTTAAGCTGCAAAATCGTAATAAAATTCAAGAAATTGCGACAATATTAGAATCAGCTTATTACATTCTGAGAAAGAAAGCACTGGTGAACTCACCAATACAAAAAGACCTGGATGCCCAAGGAAGACAAAAGTGGTAGATGACTGCACAATAATTTCCATGGTGAAGAGAAACCCCCTCACAACCGCCAACCAAGTGAACAACTCTCAATATCCAAATCTACCATAAAGAGAAGACTGCATGAAAAGAAATACAGAGGGTTCACTGCACGGTGCAAGCCACTCACAAGCCTCAAGAATAAAAAGACTTGATTGGACTTTGCTAAAAAAGCTATCACAGTTCTGGAAGAACATTCTTTGGACAAATAAAACCAACCTCTACCAGAATGATGGAAAGAAAAAAGTATGGCTAAGGTGTGGTACAGCTCATGATCCAAAGCATAACACATCACCTGTAAAACACAGCTGAGGCACTTTGATGGTTTGGGCATGTATGGCTGCCAGTGGCACTGGGTCACTAGTGTTAATTGATGATTTGACTGACAGTTGTCATGGCGACCAGTACACAGCAGCAATGGCCTTCCTTGTAACAGCAATCTGAAGATCGCTGTTACAAATCCCCTATGGGGAAAAGTAAAAAAAAAAAAGTGTAAACAAGTGTAAAACAAATATAAAAAAGTGAAAAAAAAATAAAATAAAAAGACATACATCATCCTTTTCCCCTTTACAAACGCCCCCAAAAAGATCAAAAATAAAGTAAACATATTTGGTATTGCCACATGTGTAACGACCTGTCCTATAAATATGTCATATTAATTAACCCGTACGGTGAATGCTGTTAAAAAAAACTAAAAAAACAAAGAATTGAGATTTTTGTTCATCCCGCAGCACATAAAATGGAATAGCAAGCGATCAAAAACTCATATAAATGCCACATTTGTACCAATTAAACCATCAGTTCATCCCGCAAAAAAAGTCTTTACACGTCTCTGTATACGGAAAAATAAAAAAGTTATGGCTCTCAGAAGATAGTGATGCATAAATATTGTTTTACACAATAAAAACACTTTTTTTAAAAAGTGGTTTAACATAAAAAAACTGTATAAATTGTGTATCGCCGTAATCATATCGACCCACAAAGTAAAGCTAACTTGTCATGGATACTGCACAGTGACCGCTGTTAAAAATAAAAAACACTCTTAGAATTGCAGTATTTTCATCATCCTGCCTTCCAAAAAACAGATTTAAAACTGATCAAAAAGTCTTGTCCCCCAAAAAATTATACCAATAAAAACGTCAACTCATCTCGCAAAAACCAAGCCCTTACACAGCTCTGTACACAGAAAAATAAAAAAATTATGGCTCTCAGACTATGGTGATGCAAAATGTTTTTTCCTTTTTGAATAAAAGTGTTTTCATTGTGTAAAATCATTAATACATGAAAAAAATATACAAATTTGGTATCACTGTAATTGTATTGACCTGCTGAGTAAAGCTAGCATGTCATTTATACCGCTGTAAAAAATAAAAAACACTGCCAGGAATGCTGTATTTTGTTCAAAATGCCTCACAAAAACCTTAATAAAAAGTGATCAAAGCGTCATATGCACGCCATAATGATACTAATAAAAACGTCAACTCATCCCACAAGAAACAAGCCCATAATAAGCTCCGTATACAGAAAAGAAAAAAAGCTATGGTTGTCAGAATAGGACAACATAAAAACTCAATTTGTATAGACCTATTTCTACTGTGTAAAAGTAATATAACATAAAAAAAACTATATAAAATTTATATCATTGCAATTGTACCGACCCACATAGTTAAGTTGTCCTGTCATTTACACTGCATGGTGAACATTGTAAAAATGAAGCCAAAAAAAACTATGGCGGAAGTGCTTTTTCCCCCCATTTTTACTACAAAAAACTATGGAACATCTGTGCACCCAAAATGCACAATATACCCCTAGATGAGATCCCTGAGGGGTGTTGAATCCAAAATGGGGCGACTTCTGGAAGGTTCCATCTGTTCTGGTACTTTGGGGGCTTTGCAAATGCGACATGGCCCCACCAAAATCTGCCTTCCAAAAGCCAAATAGCGCTCCCTTCCTTGTACACCCTGCCATGCGTCAAAACAGCAGTTTACACCCACATGTAGGGTATTGCCGAACTTGGAAGAAATTGCAAGACAAAATTTTTGGTGTTTTTTTCCAGGATTCCTTGTAAAAATGAAACATTTTCAGCTAAAATTGCAAAATATTGAAAAAAAAAATAATTTTCCTAGCCTAATGCTAAAAAAGTTTGTGAAACACCTGTGGGGGTCGATATACTCACTACACCCCGGGATATATTCCTTAAGGGGTGTAGTTTCCAATATGAGGTATTTTTAGGGATGTTTATTAAGTTTTAGCACTTTAGAGCATCTGCAAACCTGAAATGGTGCCTAAATAAAATTGTAATGAAAATGAGACCCCAGAGTCCGGTAGGTGCTCCTCCTACTCTGGGGCCTGTGGTTGAGCCAAATAGTGCACTAGGCCCACATATGGGATATCTCTGAAAATGGCAGAATCTGGGGAATCAATATTAAGTTGCATTTCCCTGATCATATCTACTGTGTTCTTGTGAATAATGGATAAAAATTTAAAATCTGCAAAAAAAAAAGTGAAATTTCACCTCCACTTTGCTTTAATTCCTGTGAAACACCTAATGGATTAATAAACTTCCTAAATACTGTTTTGAATACTTTAACAGGTGTAGTTTCTTAGATGAAGTCATTTATGGGGGTATCTAACATACAGGCCAAAATCACGTTAGAACTGGACTGGTCCCTAAAAAAAGTATATTGCAAATTTTCTTGAAAATTTGAAAATTACTACTAAATTTCTACACCCCCAATGTTGTTAAAAAAAGAGGTAGTTGAAGATTGGAGTTTGAGGGTCTACCGAAAATTTTGCGATGGGTTTTATTTATTTTTTTGTGTTATATGTGCACATTTTTTTAAATTAAATGATAATTTTTAGTTTATTATTTATTGTATTTATTTTTTCCACACTTATGTTTGTTTTTTTTTTTTACTTTTTTAAAAATCCCATTAAGAGATAACTATTCTACAATTTGTTTTACACTTTGTAATGTATAAGCATAAATGAATACGCTAATACATTACAATCTGTATCAGTTAGACATGGGCAGCATTCAGGTCAGCACACAGTGTGTTCTGAACACAGGCTTCTCATATAAACAGCCCTGGGGCTATTGTAGGACCCCAGGACTGACTGTACAGACATTCCCCGGGCTCTATCAGGTCACTTCCTGGTCAGACTGTGGGGTGATTAGCATATCAGTTCCATATTGAAAAGTTTGCTAATTACTCTAAAACATCTCCTGCTCTCATGTCAAATCCCAGATAGTTCCAGAGCTAAAGTAAACAAAAATAATTAGCCTTCATTGTTAGATCAGATCACACTCAAGCTCTCAAGGTGCTGGGAATTCTGTGTGATGACTTCATCCCTACTATGAGATAAGATAAACAGCAGGAGAGAGCAGAACAGAACAGGTTGATAACCTAGAGAAACCTTAGTGCACTCAGAGATGATAAAATCACTTTTATCTCTTCAACAAAGAAAAATAAACAAAACAATATATTTGGAAAACATCTTAATTTACTGTTTCCTGTTGAAAGCTAATCTTTGTACTGAGACAACCCCTTTTAGTGAAGCTTCAGTACTTCAAATAGCTCTCTTTTCTAGAGCTTATTTAGTTCTTTAGTAGTGTTATTCATCTGTGCCAGAAAGCTAGTTGGTTGAAAACACAAAAAAGTAAGCTAAGAAAAATGTTTTTACGACCACATATATGAAAACTGTCTATGTCTAAGACTTTCTTTGTTGCCCATGGCAACCAATCAGAGCTCCCCTTTCATTTCATATAGTGCTCTGGAAAAATGGAGCATGGGCATGTGAAGTGAACTAAGGCTCTGTTTGCAGCAGCTTTTCGTTACTATGTAACATTTTCTGATGACCAATCCAGTATCTTTGATGCCAAAATTAGTGTATTATGCAATCCTATTCTTGTGGCTAAAAATTTAGAACCCAAAGTATTGGAAACCATCTGTGACTGATTGGATCTGTCAGAAACAGGGCCATAACAGCACCATGGTTTACAATATAAAAGGAAGCCATAGGGACTGTTGTGAACAGAATCTTATGCAGACATGGGCCACTGCATAGCACCCAGCTGGGTGACAACCACATACTTGCATATCCTGATACATTCCACTACCATCATTAAATGTCTTCCAGACTGCTTGCTGGACACTGCCTATGACATGAATTTTTCATCATAGGATAAAGTCCGCAGCCTCTTCTGCATTTATTCCTGTGTGCAGACATGCAACAGTGGAACGTTCACTCAACTCACTATTTGAAATTAATTACCAAATAAAAATTTCTGATAGACGGGATCTGACACAATCTCCCTTTGCTCATCACTAGTTCCTATCTGGCACCATATCAGCGGACCCTTTCTTTTTTAAAAACAAATATGTGATCAGGGCCCTTAACAGGAGTATTGCCAATACTAACCAGATGGTGCCCCTCATCAGACATACAGCCTGCAAATTCTGTTTTTTTTTTATTTTACAAGTTTTCATCCTGAAAACTAGGCTATTTTAATCTATAATTATAGTTAGGAGGTGGCTTAGGGAACATTGAATAACACTGATATAACGTGGGCTTATTAAGGGAGTATGGGTATTTATTTCAGTTTTCTGCAGGAGTTACTTTTAAGACCCTATTGCACAATACACCCCATTACATTTAGAAGAAAAGACATCAGTCCCAGAGAACAGAAAGAGAATTGGTCTTGGACAATGGAATATGTGAGTATTGTAAGCCGGTTAGCATAAGAACTGCCATGGCAACTGATAATACTCGAGACATACAGCAGCTAGTGCAGCAGTTCTCACATTCAATACACATGAACTGCTGCCAATGTGCTATAAAAGCTTCAGAACAACACAGTACTTGATGAAAGGTTACATTTGCACATGGTTCCAAAGTGTTATTGTGGAATGATTAAAACATCTTCAGATACTTCTATTGATACACAAACTCTTATAGGAGATGCCACCCTGGATGCCTCCCTGGATCAACAACCCAGCTTCAGAAATCTATTACAAAGAACTTGTGATATTTTTACTGTAAGAAAGGCATCTGGGTCCTGTTTAACTCTTTCAATAAATCAACCATCGTGACACGTGTGACAGAGAGCCTTACCACTCTTAAAATAAAGAAGCCCTGTCTATAATGATTTAAAAACCTTCTTTCTACTACAGATGCAAGTAGTTATAGATCTCAGCACGGTCTGTTCATGCATGGTAATAAAAATGTTTTAACTCCTCAAAAGCAAATTGAGAATTTGTTACAACCAACAGAGGGTACTGTGGGCTTCTCACCCCCTTTCCCATAATGCCTTGTGATATGCAGATGCTAATTAGAGGGCGAAAAGGCAAAACAAAAAACTATACAAGCCGTTCGTTCGGTGCTCTCCTTAAGGAGAGATCTTCCCTTCCTGAGCTACCCGATGCCTCCCACACAGCCAGCCAGTAATCTTCTCTAACTTGCTTACTGAAGAAGTGGGACCAATAAATACCCGAACACGTGTACGTGTTACCCTGTAATGAGAGATACCTGCTTAATGATAAAAAATCCTTAATTGCTTTTCTCAGCACGTCTTTTGTGGTTGTTTAACCCAAAAGCAAATTGAGAATTTGTTACAAACAACAGAGGGCGCTGTGGGCTTCTCAGCCCCTTTCCCATAATGCCTTGTGATATGCAGATGCTAAGTAGAGAGCGAAAAGGCAAAACAAAAACTCTACAAGCCGTTCGTTCGGTGCTCTCCTTAAGGAGAGATCTTCCCTTCCTGAGCTACCCGATGCCTCCCACACAGCCAGCCAGTATCTTCTCTACTCTGCACTGAAGAGGGACAAAAATCCCGAAACAGCGTTGTCTGTAGACGAGAGATACTGGCTTGGCTAAAAAATCCTTTTTGCTTTCTCAAGACTCGGTGGGTCAAAAGCAAATTGAGGATTTGTTACAACCAACAGAGGGCGCTGTGGGCTTCTCAGCCCCTTTCCCATAATGCCTTGTGATATGCAGATGCTAATTAGAGGGCGAAAAGGCAAAACAAAAACTCTACAAGCCGTTCGTTCAGTGCTCTCCTTAAGGAGAGATCTTCCCTTCCTTAACTCCTCCAGCAGTAAAGTAAAACATTTGGAACAAAAAATTACCCCTGGTTCTGCATTTCTAGGTTTTTTACCTGTTCAGCCCCAGCTTTGAGTCACATGCCAATGAATAAATCATTTAAAATATTGTGATGCTGATCTTGTGTGGAACATATATAATGTTTTTATATATATTTTTTTACCATTTAATTTATATCAATATGAAAAACTCCTATAACACTAATACATGAAAAAAAAAAAACATCTGGTAAGAAAATATTCTGCCTAGGAAAAAGACTAAATGAATCTTTTGTGTATTTTAGATTCAAATTCCACAGTCTGGAGATTTACTTCTTGAAGTATTTTTAGAGAGAAAGGATCCTGACAAGTCCGTTATTATAAGGGTAAGGAAAATGTATTTGGATACATCATGCTGTATAAAGGGAAAAGTGCATAGCACTCACTTTAAGGTCCCAAACTAGGTACAAATCCTTTAGAAAATCTAATAAAGAGTGTTGAATAAAATGACAGTGATATTTAAATACATCTTTGTCCAATAGTAGCACCACTTGTTTAATGTCCTATGTGTTTGGACTAAAGAAAAAAAAAAGAACACACCAAAACACAGAGAACATACGAATGCCATGCAAACCATTGGTCAAATTTAAAACCATCAGCTCAGTGATGTCCAAGTTATCTGCAGAACATACATAGCCAAGTCATATTATTATGACCACCAACTAAAACCCAGAGAAACCGGCGTGTGTAGACCCATCAGCAGCTAGGAGAGCTGTGGGTGCATTAGTAAGGTCCTGGTAGGTTGTAACCGGTAAATGAAATCAGGCTCATTGCATTGCATCCTACAGCTGTTGGAAGGTGTGTGGGGGAATAGCCATAGAGCAAACACACTGATCAAGGTGGTCCCACAGATGCTCAATTGGATTCAAGCCTGGTGGGGAATTAGAGGGCCAGGGTATTACTTAAAGTCTTTGTTACACTTGTTACAGACGTCTATATAGTTGGAAAAATAAAAAAAGTTATGGCTTTCAGAAGGCAAGGAGGAAAAACATTTAGAGCCATATTATTATGACCATGCGTCAGGAAAGGGTTAAGGATGGATTCATATCCAAATTGCTTGCGGGCACCTTCCACAGTGATGAGAGGGCCAAGTTAATGCCACAAAAAACATTCCCCAGACCATAATGCTGCCACCACTAGCTTCTGTTCTATGTTCTATAAATATGTAGTCAAATGTTAATAAAGACTATTATCAAACAAATTGTTGTTCAGATTTTGCTTTGTTTAGGAGAGAGATGAGATCCTTTCTACTGTTTGTGTACACAAGTTTCTTTAGGTTATTGACCATCTCTCGCTGCATTCATTGCTCCAGCAGTACTATCAGACCATGGAAATATCACTCCCTGCTGAGTGTTTTCTCAATCTTTAACCCTTTAGAGCTCTATAGCCTTGTGCACTTCAATTTACAAACCTCCTGCACACACGCATGTAATAGGTTCAGCTACTAATAGAAGAGCTGATATGAAAATTACTGTTGTAGAATAACCCATAGCTTATCCAGGAAGTGTAAATCTGAAGCTGGCTGTAAAGAGCAGGCTCTGTGAAGACAGCATGTTGAGAACAACCTTAAAGGGGTTGTCTCCCTACATTGATTCATCTTACCTCAGTCCTGTTTTCTTGGTTTCATTTTGAATTCCGAGGCGTGTTTACTGGCTTCCACTAGGCTGCAGTAGACACCAGGTCTGTAGCTATAGCAACCAGTGCTGGCAGCCTATCATGAGAGATTAAACAGGTCTGTAGCTATAGCGACCTGAGGAGCTGATGCAGCCCATACAATAGGGAATATCTAGGAATCGGTAGGACACTGGTAATGGACACATTGCAAAGTGACTTGTTTTTGCAAGATCTTTAACATAAAAAGCAATCCTTGTAGTGAGACAACCTCTATAAAGCTGGAATAACCAACCACCATTTAGAAAGCTTTGTTTTGTATTCAATAGTTAATATGTATTTTAATTTTATGACAGGTATCGCCAAACATGTGAGCAGCAGAGCTCACAGCTTGTGTAGCTGGAATTAAAAACATCAGTCTGTTGAAGGAAACGAATTGGAACACATTTGAAGTGATTGAGAATGGAGAACTTGGTATGGGGCTGAATTATGAAGTTATTTATATGATTGTTTATATATCCTAACTGTAGAAATTAATGGGTGTGTGTTATTTACACTATGGGGACATGTTTCCTGATGTGGTTAATATAAGAGACGTATCAAAACAATGCATTTTTTTTTTTTTTAAGTCATGGCTCTTCTATTTCTGCCTTATTTAAATAAATAGTAGCCGTTGATTGGCTGCAGTGGTCATGTGACATTGACTGCGGTAGTCATGTGCCATTGTTCGATGTCACTGCTTGGAGCATTCACTTCCGAACAGTGATGTAAAGTAGTGGCATGTGACCCATTCAGTCAATCAGTGGCTGCAGCTGTGATGTCCTCTTTAGAAGCAAACAAGAGAACAGCAAAGAGGAAGGACAGTGGCAGTGATGGATCCCAGATGAGAACAATGGGGAGTATAATTTATTTTTTTATTTTTGAGGCCACCGAAACCCAAAAATAAATTAATAAAACAAAGTGGACAACCCCTTAAATGTTCTGGGGAACCACACTGGGGGAATGGGAAAAGCACATGACTTTTCTTCTTTGACTATTCTCTAGCATTTGTAGACAAAGTTATTACAGTTATTTTATTTGGTTATTTTGTAGAACGTCCTATGCATTACAAAGAAAATGTTTTAGCCACAGTTTTGGAATGGAGTATTCTCTCTGATCCTGGAGCTGCCTACCTGCTTGTAAAACCATTTTACACAGGGACTCTTCTTGGTAAGTTTTTATTTTCACTATAAAAAAAATCATGATAACTCTGTAAGGCCTCATTCACACTGGTGTAATAGTATTGTGGTTGTAAGGTCTTAGTGTAGATTTTATTTTTTAGAAAATGACTTTGCTTTATATAACTGGACAATATTTCATTTTATGTATGCATGTGCACATTTTATGTGATTTTTTTTCTCCACATTAAGAGCAATAAAAAAAAAAAAAATAAACTACTGCCAGAAAAAGCCACAACTAGTCAGCAGTAGGGCATGATCTAAAATGTCAATGTTTCCCATTGAATTACACATTTCACTTTTTATTGTATAACAAAAAGTGTGCCAACTTTCTAGTATGTTATGGTGTTTTCTTGCATGTGCATGAGCTCTGCAGACTGGTAATGAATGGAAATATTCTTTTTTACCCCTAGAAGATAAAAAACTCCTGTGATCATGTCCAACTTGTACAACCACAAAGAGCTATGATACACTTAATGGAATTTTATCTGCAAAATGTATTGACTTCTTTATTCACTAAAATATTTTTAATTATATTTTGATATAATACTTTTACATATAGGGCCTTATGTATGAAAACTTTCAAGCAGATTGTCTGTTACCCATAGCAACCAATCAGCTTTTATATTTCCAGAGCACTATATGAAATGAAAGCTGTGCTCTGATTGGTTGCTATGGGCAAAAAGGAGAGTCCTACTGCTAGACGGTTTTCATACGTAAGGCCCATGGTGAACATCTAACAGGAGGGCACATGGTGCTATTGTGGATGGACGGTACGGGCCACATGTATGAAACGGTTTTGGTCTAAAACTCACTTTTTTGCCCATAGGTTTCTATGGTGGAAAAAGTGAGTTATAGACCCAAACCATTTCATACATGTGGCCCTATGTGCCAATGTTGTCCCTGGCATCAGTGAAGTAAAAAGCCAACAATGTTTTCTTTGTCAGTAACACTAGGTTACTGACACCTGTTTCTTAGAACAGATTCCTTAAGTGGCTGATCCGGGTCCAGCTTTTCACTGGGACGGCCAAAGAGGTGGGTGGGATGGCCATTCCCACACTTCAGATCCAGGCTTTACCAGGTCTGTAAGGCTATGTTTACTCGGCGTAATTGCAGGGCGTACAGTACGCCCCACAATTACGTCGGGCGTTCGAGAGTCGCGCTGATATGCGCATACTCCCGATACGATCGTATTGTACGAGCGGGGAGTGGAGGCGTAATCCATAGTTCTCTATGAGAACAGTGGAATACCATAATTTTGGAAATTTGACCGTGTGAACATACCCTAAGGCCGTGTTCACACGGCTTATTCACGGCGGATTTGTGAGCCGGATTGCACTCACAAGTCCGCCGTGAATAAGGGGCGGGACGGGGGCGGGGCCGGAGCGCGGCGGGGGCGCTGCTCCCCGGCCCCATAGACAATGCATTGTTTACGGCCCGTACGCACCGTAAATAATGTGCATGTCACTTTCTCCCCCCGCGGCGGATTCGCCGAGCGGGGAGGAGCGACGGAATCCACCGTTCTCTATGAGAGCAGTAGATTACCGTAATTACTCCGACGGATTGGCGCTGTACTGCAGCGCAAATCCGGCGCGCAGTACGGCGCCAATCCGCGGCAAAATAAGCCATGTGAACGAGGCCTAAGAGCCTGGAGCTAGTGAGACAGGTGTGATTCCAAGATTGGAGTGTGTCAGTGTGCAGCGTGAAGAGCTATGTGCTGGAGGTTTCAGTGTGCTCTGCCATAGCATGGGAGGCTGGCTAAAGGCTGGATCCACTTCTGACACACTCTAATGGGTGAGATTGCCAAGCTCTGGCGAAGGACTTATATAAGACTGCTAAAAGCAAAATAAACATCAGCTTACTTCAGCTATCTGCTGCGTAAAATGTACCTCCTGTGGATATTGGTCGGTGAAATAAACCACGTGTACTTAAACCTGATTGTTTGCCTACCAGTCTGTATAAATTCCTGGAGCTGGAAATAATATAATATATATATATATAAATATATATATATAATATATATATATAATATATATATATTATATATATATATATTACCAGCTCCAGGAATAGGAGAAAATTTAGCTACTTCTTCAACATTATAAAGCTGCTTTGAATCTGCTTGGATCCAATAACTTAAGTTCCGACCAATCACATATTTATCAGGGCTGTCTAGATGAATGTCCTAAGTGGCATTGCCATTTACCAAAGATGCAGCAGAGTGGAGCTTGACTGTGTTATCGCTGCTTTTTGTGTTATCTGTTTTTATCTCTGATCAAAGGCTATTGAAATCATGTTGGAAAAACTGAGATAACATTCGGTGCCGTGATTACAAGATGATTATTTGTCATTTTTATTTTTGCTACATCTGTATGTAAAGGATCCTCACCTGGAAAGAGGGCTGTAATAAACCACTGTAACTCTTAATTTAGCTGTCTGACAGTTTTCTTGCATCACTTGCAGATGCATATTAAGGGTAAGTTCACACGGCTTATTCTGGGACACATTTCGCCACGTATTGAGAGCGTACACTCACCGGCCACTTTATTAGGTACACCATGCTAGTAACGGGTTGGACCCCCTTTTGCCTTCAGAACTGCCTCAATTCTTCGTGGCATAGATTCCACAAGGTGTTGCAACGATGCTCAATTGGTACCAAGGGGCCCAAAGAGTGCCAAGAAAATATTCCCCGCACCATGACACCACCACCACCAGCCTGAACCGTTGATACAAGGCAGGATGGATCCATGCTTTCATGTTGTTGACCCCAAATTCTGACCCTACCATCCGAATGTCGCAGCAGAAATCGAGACTCATCAGACCAGGCAACGTTTTTCCAATCTTCTACTGTCCAATTTCGATGAGCTTGGGCAAATTGGAGCCTCAGTTTCCTGTTCTTAGCTGAAAGGAGTGGCACCCGGTGTGGTCTTCTGCTGCTGTAGCCCATCTGCCTCAAAGTTCGCCGTACTGTGCGTTCAGAGATGCTCTTCTGCCTACCTTGGTTGTAACGGGTGGCTATTTGAGTCACTGTTGCCTTTCTATCAGCTCGAACCAGTCTGCCCATTCTCCTTTGACCTCTGGCATCAACAAGGCATTTCCGCTCACAGGACTGCCGCTCACTGGATGTTTTTTCTTTTTCGGACCATTCTCTGTAAACCCTAGAGATGGTTGTGCGTGAAAATCCCAGGAGATCAGCAGTTTCTGAAATACTCAGACCAGCCCTTCTGGCACCAACAACCATGCCACATTCAAAGGCACTCAAATCACCTTTCTTCCCCATACTGATGCTCGGTTTGAACTGCAGGAGATTGTCTTGACCATGTCTACATGCCTAAATGCACTGAGTTGCCGCCATGTGATTGGCTGATTAGAAATTAAGTGTTAACGAGCAGTTGGACAGGTGTACCTAATAAAGTGGCCGGTGAGTGTATACTGCGCTCTAATATGAGCGAATTGCGTCCCAATCATTACGGTAATACACAGTTGTCAAAGTGAACTATGGATTACACTTACTCTCCCTGCTTGTACAATACGATCGTATTGTACGAGCGGGGAGATAATTAACATGTCATTTATTCACTGCGCTTACACGCCGCGAATTATGACGTTATATGGACCGGCGGGCTGTGAACACCCGGCATAATTGAGGGGCGTACTGTACGCTCCACAGTTAAGCCGTGTGAACATACCCTAAGGCTTAAGCAACTCTACTTTTAAGTAGAAGAAATCAACAAATGCAGCATCAGACATTGGGGCAGATTTTATAAATCAATTACGACAGAGTTCTGACACAGAATGTTTCATATTAAGTTTTAGACACATGCTGCACTTTAGCTGACAAGAGGGTATGGGTTAATGGTATAGAGGAGTGGTTTGCTGGAGAGAAGGCGTGGTCTTGGTGGTGTAAAGATAAACAATGGTCAATGATGCACCAACTTGATCGTACAGCATGAACCACTATGATCAATTTGGCACGTTCATAGACTGCCTAGTCTACGTTTACACTGTTGGAGTATTAGGGTATGGCCAAACGGCAGTTGAAAAATGCTGGTCAGATTTTGTTTAAGAATCCAGCCTGTATTTAATTGTCTTTTCAATGGTTTTAGGGGACGGTTCTGTTCACAGTTTGCGGATTTAGCCATCGTCCTTAACCAGTGAATAGCACACCTTCTGCCCGAAAACAGGTGGAAGTTTGTGCATGTTTTTCTGAACGACGGTGGTGTGAAAATCCGCCCAGTAGAAAAACCATGCAGTGTCGACTACTGGAAGGATTTACTAGAAAAGTCTGTGAGGATGGTTGAAGATTGTTTTTTTTAATATTGAAAACCCTTGCCGTGTGAACATACTCTTAGACATTATTAAAAAAAATCTGTCACATTGTACTAAGGAGAATTTCTCATTTAAAAAAACACTCCAATTCTTTGGGGCATGTTCACAGCTCAATGGCTGAATTAAACTGACCCCAGAAGCTGGCAACTCTGGCCTTTATGCTAACTGGGAAAAATTAACAGGTGCAGCTAATTGCTTGTGCAAAAGCTCACATACCCCCACTGCTAGGGGAACAATTAGATGAAAAACTGCACACCAACTTGACACCTGTTCACACCAGCATGCAGAAAAGCCACAGTATAATGCATGGGGAGATTGCACAAATGCAAAAATACCAATAAAACAACCACTCACACACTCTCACTGCATGAGGGGGGTGATTGCTGGTACTACAATTGCATATAATAAGGCGATACAGAAGGGTGCCATAAATACAGATACGTGTGGTACACCATGCTGGCTTACAACCTATTAGTGACACCCATACTATTAGATTAGGCGGGCTGCCCAGCACTTTCTAGGTGTCCAACACAAAACACAGGCACCCTCTGCTCCCCAGCACTGTTGGGCAGATAAAAAATATGACATACTGGAAAAATGTTAAATATGAGGTATTAGTTGGTACGGGGGCACCAATACACAAGCTCACAAGCCTCGTCACGGCTCCTCATGTCTTGTGAGTCCCTCCACTAACAATTTACAGAAAAAACATACAAAAAATGGGACATTACTTACTCAAAAAACACTCCAATTCTTTGGGGCATGTTCACAGCTCAATGGCTGGACTAAACTGAACCCAGAAGCTGGCAACTCTGGCCTTTATGCTAACTGGGAAAAAATTAACAGGTGCAGCTAATTGCTTGAGCAAAAGCTCACATACCCCCACTGCTAGGGGAACAATTAGATGAAAAACTGCACACCAACTTGACACCTGTTCACACCAGCATGCAGAAAAGCCACAGTATAATGCATGGGGAGATTGCACAAATGCAAAAATACCAATAAACTGACCCCAGAAGCTGGCAACTCTGGCCTTTATGCTAACTGGGAAAAAATTAACAGTGCAGACAATTGCTTAGGAAAAGCTCATCTATACCTAGCATCGGTACTGCTAGGTAGGAACAATTAGATGAATAAACTGCACACCACTTGACACTGTTCCACCGGGCAAGCAGAAGAAGCCACAGTTATGCTGTGGGGCTATTGCAAAGTGCGAAAAAACCAAATAAACTGACCCCAGAAGCTGGCAACTCTGGCCTTTATACTAACGGGAAAAAACCTGTACATTTTTTCCCAGTTAGCATAAAGACCAGAGTTGCCAGTTAGGTAATAGATGTCCATTTCAGTTTGCTATCCAGCCCTATGCATTCTGGGTACATGTACTGTCAAGTGATTCACTTAGGTATAGATTATTACAATAGACCGGCTCGGACTGGTCCACAGGGAAGCAGGAGCAACCCCCCTGGGCCCTTGTGGATGCTGTGCCTGGGGCTATTTTTTAGGAAGAGAGAGAGAGAAAGAGAGGCAGAATACAGGAGTCATGTGCAGCACATGCAGTTATATACAGCAGCTGTAGGATGAACCCCAAGAATATAGCTCAGGCCTCAAAAATCAACACTACTCTTAGGCCCCAGGAATCCCAACACAACAATGACAATAGAGAACAGTAGTAACATAGACAGTTAATAAAAAAAAGTTCAGCCATGAGGTTCAAACACTATCCTTGCAGTATCCAAAAGAAAAGTGGATCCAGCACCAAATGGAGATGATTTGAAAATAAATTTTCATTCGTTTATTTTGTATTGTTAAAACATGGTTCTTATACAAGGTGTGCAGCTTTAGACAGACACGTTTCGGGTGTGTTTCACCATTAGTGGCTGCATTTGGTGCTACATCCACTTTTCTTTTGGATACTATTAAATGGCACTGTGAGTCCTGGAGCTGTCCGTGCATTGAAGGAGAGATACACTGATAAACAACATACCAGGTGAGCTTCTCATTATTTAAAGACATTATGCTTGCAGCCTTTTTTCTTAAGCTGGTGGTTGGTTTTGCAGAAAGAATGAAATGTCTGGAAATAGTGATCTAATAGATGCCTTTGAGCCTCACGGATGAAAATATGACAGTGTGACACTGTGTATGCAGTTTTCCACCTCTTTTTCTCCAATATGATTATTTGTTGCTGGGTAACACATTTATAATTTCACAGATCATATGTGTTAAGTAGAACTGACAGGCTGAGAAAAATAGAAGTCTGAGTGTACTTTTGCCAAAAGCAACTATTATTCATACCAAAGATTTAAGTTAAATATTGTTTGTTGGTCTATAATATGATGAGGAAGATTTGAGAGTTGCTAAAATGGTGAAGCTTTTATTAAAGTAGATCTCAAAATCATTCTTAAAGGGGTTGTCTCGCTACAAAGAATAGCTTTCAAATTGTAGGGAACACAAAATAAAGACATTGTCCAAATATATTGCTTTGTTCCTCTGTTTTCCCTAAGGAGATACAAGTGAATTTATGACCTCCCTGGCTATTTCAGTTCCCTCAGTAACTGACCTGTAAACAATTCTCCCCCTGCTGTTTGTTCAATGAGATAACAGTGAGTGACTTCATCACACAGGTCATGGCAGTGTCCTGTGCTGCTCAGCAGTAAAAAGCTTGATTTATGTAAAATAAAAGAACTGTAATTAGGGCTTTTGTTTTGGATATCAGATAAGAAGTCCTGTTAGTAGTTTGAGAAGCTAATCTGATCTAATTAGCAACTGAAAGCACAACGGAGCACAGAGCTGTACAAGCATGGAGCTTATGCATATTAGTCAGTCTGAACCAGGAAGTGGCAGAGTATTTCATTCATGCATTCTCTGAAACTCTGAAGGGAGACAACTCCTTTAAATGCCTTTCTCAGTTTCCACGTACTCTTACAGGATACATTTCTTTGCACTTATTTAATTTGTTGTTTTAGCTTATTCTTTGGTATAGATCAATGACATCCAAGAGACTTTGCCAATTAAACAGGAACAATAATCTATCAAAAGCTGACAAAGACCAAAAAGACCCACAGGAAAAGTAAAGACCTCACTTCAATTAGTGAAAACCTGCTGGAGTCCAAACATTATTTCTAACTCCGATTCAACAATACAAATCCAACAGAAAAAATGAACTGAAATGCAGTCATAATAAAAAAAAAAAAAAAAAAAAAAATTTCACGGAACTATGTATAATAATTATTTCTGAAAAATATTTTAATATAAAGTTGCAAAACCCTGATTACAGTTTCATGTTTTGCCATTTGTGCTACATAATACAGATTTTTTGATTTGTTGTTTCAAAATCATAAGTGGCACTAAAACTAGCATGGCTAAAAGCTACGGTTGGGCTATTTTCTTTCTTTCCATTCACTTCATTTCATTTTTTTAAATTTATTTCACTTATAGTCCCGCCCATAGGGTTAGAAAAAGACCCGTGGAGGTATATTTATGGCTTTGTTTGTTTTTTTTGCTGATTTTTCCTATAACTGGGGCTGATATATTTGTCCCAGTTACATGGAAAAAAAAGCCCCCAAGACTGATTGCAAGGCTGATTTTGCCCTGATTAGACCCAGCAGTTCCTTCAGCTACAGAAATGTGCTTTTAGCAATGTGTATACACAGCAACTCAGAAGCAAAATAACCACTGACTTTCACAGAAGATGTCTTCTCTGATACTTCTCCATACTGTCCAGATGGCCATGATGACTTCTCTCGGTCACAACTTGTCCCTGCAGAATTTACCAGACACAAACATCTTACTCACTTTTCTAGCATTTCTTTATTCTACCATCTACACAAACTTACCATCCATAGTGCCCCAAATAATAATAATAATAATTATAATAATGACCCTCCCTTCTGTGCTTAATGGTAAAAGTACTCCCAGATGGCTATGGGGCTCCCATTTGTGCTCTTAGTTTTGTTTTAGTCTTTGTAGGAAGACATATAGGCCTCATAGTTAGTAGATGGGTATATAGGGTCCTTTCTTATAGGTAGGATTGTAGTGCATCATCTTGTAGATACGTGTATTGCCGCCCCCTCTACTAGCTAGATATATTTCGGGCCCCCAGTAGATAGGTAGGTGGGTATGTAGGCCCCCCTCTAATAGCTAGGTATATAGTGGCCCCATTAGATAAGTATATGGGGTCTCTAGTAGTTAGGTAGGTACATAAGGCCACCTAGTTAGTAGGTAGATATATAGGTCCACCCCAGAAGCTAAATATAGCTAGATAGATATATAGGGACCCCTACTGAAAATAAATAAAAAAAGATACTCACCACTCCCTGTTCCACCACCAAACACTGCTTGAATCTGGAGCAAGTGGCATGATTTCATGACACCTCCTGCTCCCAGACACTTCTTCTGGCATCTATTATAGTACAGGAAACAGAGCAGGTGGTGCGATTACTGTGGCATCTAGAGGGCTGAAAGGCCAGGATCAGAGGATCCCGGCTGTTCTGCCTGTGATCACTGCATCTATGTGACCCAGCGATGCAGCTGTGTATTGAATGGGGGTCTGTGGACCCCCTGTTTCAAAGGCCCGGTTGCACTTGCTTTAACTAAGCCACTGGGCGTTGTGGCACAGAGCACTTCTCTCCTTACTCGTCATAGTTTTCATTTGTATGCACATCCCACAGACACGCATACATTTAAAAAACGTGGCAGAACTCAGTGCCCCCTGGTGGGCAGGCTGAGCCACCATAGGGGCTCAGACCCTGGTCGCCTATCAGATTGCCAGTCCGAGCTTGCACAGCGCTCATTTATCACTGTATATACTGTACAATGATTGGGAAGGCAGGGACAGTAATAAACCGTCGTTGCTTCCTCACTTGAGAGCACAGCTGCTGCTGACAACCACAACTGCACAATTAACACACAGCAGCACATTTAAGTTAGATGTCAACCTCCTGAAAATTCAGGGAAACATGTTCTATTAAGGCCTTTCCATTTTTTTGGTGTATTTTGTGCCAAAAAGCTGTTGACGCCCTATTCTCTATATAAATGAGCTGTAGTACACTAAAACTAAATGCATTATATGGCAGGCACGACACATTTGAATGAGCCTAAAGTAGGCGAATCAAGTATGCCAGCAATGATATGCTATGCACCTATATTTTGCTATGCGCCTAGACTGGGGCGCATCATTTATACTATTCAAGGGATACCACATGGCAGATGTTTGACAGGTTCTTTCATTCGGGTGAAGTATACACTGTGCCTTAAAACATGGCATGGAGGCACCTTTTCGCTGACCTGTCGCCTTTAAAGTCTGTGGGCAGTCAGCATCTAATTAACATTGAATATGATGCTGAAGCTGGATATAAATTAAAAAAACAAACAAAAAAACACTCCCATCTGAATGAACGTTTATTCCAGTGTTGTGTCTCTCAGTTCTGTCTACCAGTCTTCTGTTTTTGCATTTCAGAACTACAGAATTTCATTAGTACAGCCTCTGTCTGACTGTGGCAGTCAGGTCACATTGCTCAATGCCACTGTTTAGAGCCTTGAATTCTGATGGGTAACATTGGGCAGGGTCACGTGGCATTCCATTTGTGCAGAGCAGGAAGACAACAGAAGATTAGAGAAAAGAGGAGATGCAGCATAAGAACGATTGCCAGTTCAGACATGTATATTATTTATGTTTTAATTTTCTTCTAGCCTCAGTACCCTAGTTGACATAAAGAACGGAAAGTGGATAGACCCTTTAAACTTTTCATATCACAGTTTGTTGGGGGCTCTGTGTGATTTATATCATGGATGTGTTATTTATTATAGTGAATTATGATACTGGCATAGTATCCTCTGTATTGTAGACCAGAACTAAGATCAGCTAATAAGTAGAGATGGGCGAATTGATTCTAACGAAGTGGAATTCGTTTAGAATTTCAGGAAAACTTCGGTTCGGAACGAAGTCGAAGTTTGGGGTACTTCGCGTGAACGAAGTGTGCTTTTGATTGATAAAATGGCTGCGAGCACATGGCGTTACATGGGGCAAAGAACTCTAGGAGGAAGAAGGGCATAGCCTACATGACATGTGCAGAGATGAAGCCAATCAGAGACCGGCGGGATTCTGTGACGTCACCGCACTATATAAGTCCGGGCGCGACGCTGGGAGCTCATACCGCTCTCACTGTACTGATTAGGGAAGGTGCTGCCATGGCTGCTAATGATATCTCTTACTAAAGAACTAATTTTTATACAGCGATTTTTGGGGGGTGTCACAGCTTGTCTCAGAGACTGCTTCTCTTCTCTTCTATTTCTGAGTTTGTGGGGTATTCGAACTGAAGTCCAGTGTGCGTCCAATGCAGCTGCATATACATTTTAATGCTATCTGCTCACAGCACATTGAATATCCAAGGGTTATCTAAGCCTGTTCCTGTTGTATTCATTTAAAGAAACAGCGTTTTTACAATACAAATACCACTTCATTTTTGGTTGCTCAATTCTTTTGCGCAATTTACATCCAGGGGTTAATTAAGCGTTGTTCTGCTGTTGTGGTGACTAAAAGAAACCGTCTTTTTCATCGCCAAAAAAGACATTTTGCCTGTAGCATAATTCACAACCGAAGGTTAATTACAAGTTTTTCTGTTGTTCTGTACCGTAAAATACACGCCATAGTAACACGCTACAAAGCTGGTAGTTTTTGGTTGCTCAATTCTTTTGCGCAATTTACATCCAGGGGTTAATTAAGCGTTGTTCTGCTGTTGTGGTCACTAAAAGAAAACTTCTTTTTCATCGCCAAAGAAGCAATTTTGCCTGTAGCACAATTCATATCCGAAGGTTAATTAAGCCTTTATATTCATTAAATACACAGTGTTTTTAAACGACACATACAAGTAAATTTTTCCTGGCCATTTGTAGAGCGCAATTTACATTCAAGGGTTACCTAAGCTTGTTACTGGGTTCATTTGGAGTCAAATACAGGGTGTGTATTTATCATATACAGATATCTTCATCAAACAGTGTCTGTACATTTTAGAACAAACAGTATGTCAGACAGAGAGGTGGCAGGCTCTTCACCTGCGAGTGGCAGAGGCACAAACATTCCTGGAGCAGGCCCAGGTCGCAGCACAGCAAGGGACGTCGCAGCAGGGGTCACTCGGTGAGGCCACAACTGCCGGTGTCATCTAGCGGCCGTGTGTTGTTCAGCAACCCAATGGTTCTTGATTGGTTGACTAGGTCATCCACTTCCTCCCAGATGACATCTGACAACCCCAGCCAAGAGTCGATGAGAACATCAGACACAACCCTTAGTTGACATGGCCCGGAAGCAGGTCAGCGGCCCTCACCTGTCCTCAACCCGCCTCTGTCCCATCCGGTTCCCTCAGCCAGAGATCTACTATGTGGTCTGGGCTCAGCGTCACTATATAGCGAGGATGAATAATTTGAGGAGGGCAGTCAGCAGCTACTTGGCAGCAAAGAAATGGGGCCAATATCCCCTGCTTCTTGCAGTAGGCGGTAAAGTATAGATGTTGAGAGTGGCATGGGAGGTCATGTTGTGAGGGGGCAGCCTCTGCATACCAAGCCGGTGATGAGGACAGCAGTGACGATGAAACACAAATAGATGATGATGTAGCCGACCGCACTTGGGAGCCGGGTGAGGCAAGAGCTTCATCATCGTCAGGAGAAGAGGGCGTCAGCTTGCGCGTCAGGCAGCGGCGCAGACAGCAAGTGGGTTGTGTGGCCGTGAGTCAGCAGGATAGCAGCAGTGTGAGGTCGGGAGCCAAGCGCCCACGGGGTAAAAAATCCGCTTCGCAGGTCCAAGAAAGTAGCAGCACAGGGGCTCAGCGAGGCAGCAGCGGCAGTAGTCAATCAGTGCGGAGCGTTGGTGGTAAAATCAGCTACTCGGCGGTGTGGCAGTTCTTTGCTAAGACACCGGAGGAGCCGAATATGGGTATTTGTAGAATCTGTAGACAGAAAGTGAAGCGTGGCCAGGGAGCTAACGTTGGCACCACGTCCCTGCGTCAACACATGCAGCGTCACCATCCGGTGGCCTGAGAGCAACGTGGCTCAGATGTGGTGGTCCATCCTGCCGCTGCAGCAACAGCAGCAGCAGCGCCCAGTGGCTTGCATGCCATTGCAGCCAGTCAAGGCTCCACCACCTCTGCAGAAGGGAGCTGTTTCTCTTTGACATCATCTCCCAGTCCAGATGCTCCTGCTCCTCGCTACTCATGGCGCCAGCAGTCATTCAGCGAGGCGATTGCAAAGAGACAACAATATGCGTCCAACCATCCTAAGGTGCAGAAGCTGACCGTGCTCCTGTCCAAGTTGTTGGTACTGCAGTCCCTCCCTTTCCAAATGGTGGACTCTGCACCGTTCAGAGAACTAATGGCTTGTGCCGAGCCGAGATGGAGAGTTCCAAGCCGTAATTTCTTTTCCAAAAAGGCAGTACCAGCACTTCATAAATATGTAGAATAGATGGTAGGCCAGTCCTTGAGCTTATCGGTTTGATCCAAGGTGCACGGCAGCGCGGACATCTGGAGCTGTAACTACGGTCAGGGCCAGTACATGTCCTTTATGGCCCACTGGATGAATGTGCTTCCTGCCCAGGCACACCAACAACTTGGACAGGAGACGCCGCTTTCTCCTCCACGTTGTCAAACTGTGGCTCCTGCGCCAATATCCACCTCCTCCTCCTCCACCACCACCACCATCATCTCAGCCTCCACAAGTACTGCTCCATCATACCACATGTGTAGGGCACAGCGGTGTCACGCAGTTCTACACCTGGCTTGCCTCGGCGAACTAAGTCACAAAGGGGAGGAACTGCTCCGCGTCATGCAGCAAGAAATCGATGTGTGGCTTTCTCTGCGCCAACTGCAAATCGGAACCATGGTGACGGACAATGGGAGTAACATGGTGTCCACGCTGCACCAAGGAGGGATGATCCATGCGCCCTGCATGGTGCATGTGTTCAATCTGTTTGTGAAAAGGTTCCTGAAGTCTTCCACTGATCTTCAGAAGATTCTGAAGATGGCCAGGAAACTGTGCATGCACTTCATTCATTCCTACAAAGCCAGGAACACCCTCCTCGAATTGCAGCGGCAGAACGGCCTCCCCCACACTCTGATATGCGATGTTTCCACCAGTTGGAATTCCAGCCTGCACATGTTGGACTGACTGTATGAACAGAGAAAGGCTATTAACGATTTTTTGATGATCCAGCCGGACAGGAGTACTCCCCTGTGTAACTTTGATGTCAGCCAGTAGCAGCTCATGCGTGACACCTGCCGTTTGTTGAGGCCATTCGAGGAGGCGACGTTATATGTCAGTCGCCAGGACTACGGGATGAATAACGTCATTCCACTGCTTCATGTCCTGGAACAGATGCTGAAAAATCTGTCTGGGCAGGGGACTGGAGACGTGGCGACTACATCTCGCGGCCACATGAGTCCGGTGGGGACTGAAATGGAGGAGGAGGACGAGGACATTGGAGCAGAAGCATTGTCCGGTGAAATGAGTGGATTTTCTTCCCAGGTGACAAGAGAGGAGGAGCAGGAGCAGTTGGAGGAGGTAGATGGAGATGAGGAAGACGAGGCAGATGAACCGCAAGCACCGTGGCAGTATACAGTGGAGATGGAGGCAGGAGCCCCTCGGAGTCACTTGTGCAGATGGCCCGCAGCATGCTGATTTGCCTGGCTAGTGACAGCCGAATAGTCACCATCCGGCAGAGGGATGACTTCTGGCTCTCCACCCTATTGGACCCTCGCTACCGGTCCAAAATGGGAGCCTTTTTTCCCAGCTGCTGAGAGGGAGGACAAACTCAAATACTATAGGGAAATCCTCCGTAGTCAGTTGGCCACTGCCTATGTGCGGCATCGTCCCTCCTGTGACAGGTCTGACTGGGGGGTTCTTCAGCGCTCACGTACTACTGCCGCGGCTGCTGGGGGAAGGTGGGCGGTTAGGATCAGTACCAGCTCCATCAGCAGCAACCTAAGTCTGGGTCACTGATGAGCAGCTTCCTTCACCCGCCTAGTGAGAAGGGCAGTCGCCAGCAGTAGCAGTAGCAGGACCTGGAGCAGTCCCTGAACCAACAGGTGGTGGCCTACTTGGACAGCACTCTGCCACCCCAGTTAGAAGATCTGCTGGACTACTGGGCAGCCAAACTGGATTGTGTGGGCCCCAATTTGCCGAGTTTGCAGTGGAGAAGCTGTCCTGCCCGGCCAGTAGTGTGGCATCAGAGCGGGTGTTCAGTACGGCGGAGGCCATCGTTACCCCAAGGAGCACCCGCTTGTCCACGGAAAATGTGGAACGACTGACATTTATCAAGATGAATCAGGCGTGGATCGGCCAGGATTTCCACACACCAATGCCTTAGGCGTCAGACTACATCAGCCATGACGCCTCACCCAAACTGTGAGAAATAAGTCTGGGTTCAAACTACCTGCCTCAGCCACTATTCTGATGCTGCCACCCGCCTGATGCCACACATCTGCTGACAATTTCTCCATCTGCCACCAACCATCTTTACCAAGGACTGGTATTGCCACCCACCTCCACACTCTGTCATTGTGCCACTCTATGACCTCATGCTGCTGCTGCTGCTGCTGGTGCCGTGACATCCAAACTGTGTCATTGTGCCACTCTGTGGCCTACTCCTGTTTTTGCCACCTCCAGAATGTCATTGTGCCACTGCCTGACCTCATGCTGCTGCTGCCGTGACCTCCACACTGTGTCATTGTGCTACTTTATTGCCTACTCCAGTTTTTGCCACCTCCAGAATGTCATTGTGCCAATGTCTGACCTCATGCAGCTGCTGCCGTGACCTCCACAATGTGTCATTGTTCCACTCTGTGGCCTACTCCTGTTTTCCACCTCCAGAATGTCATTGTGCCACTCTCTGACCTCATGCTGCTGCTGCCGTGACCTCCACACTGTGTCATTGTGCCAATCTGTGGCCTACTCCTGTTTTTGCCACTTCCAGAATGTCATTGTGCCACTCTCTGACCTCATGCTGCTGCTGCCGTGACCTCCACACTGTGTCTTTGTGCCACTCTTTGTCCTACTCCTGTTTTTGCCACCTCCAGAATGTCATTGTGCCACTATCTGACCTCATGCTCCTGCTGCCGTGACCTCCACACTGTGTCATTGTGCCACTCTGTGGCCTACTCCCTTTTTTGCCACCTCCAGTATGTCATTGTGCCACTGTCTGACCTCATGCTGCTGTGGCTGCCGCCGTCACCTCCACACTGTGTCATTGTGCCACTCTGTGGCCTAATACAGTTTTTTCCACCTCCAGAATGTCATTGTGCCACTGTCTGACCTCATGCTGCTGTGGCTGCCGCCGTCACCTCCACACTCTGTCACTAATGTTGCCACCTGAGCTCTCAGCTTGTTTTTTTCCAGCTTTCGCTGGCATGACTTTATCAGGCTACATTCCCGCTTGAGTTTTTTTGTTAGTTTTGCCCTCTTAAGTGCCCAGGGAATTTTATAGTGAAGCGATTCTAAGAGCAGCGGCAGTCATGTGCGTGTTATACTAAAACACAACATTGTATGAAGACCAAACCAAGCTCCCTCTGCATATGTAAGCAGGGCACAACATTCTACAGCACCCTGCAGGCTCTGTGCAGCCTGGAAATAGCTGTTTTTTAACGTGATTCGTCCCGAAGTAATTCGGACCGAAAAATTCGGAAAATTCGGCGAAGTGACCGAATTTTATTTTTGAGAAATTCGCCCATCTCTACTAATAAGGCATAAGAGCAGAAGAAAGAAAAGGGAGGTACTCTATCTATCGCTAATCTGACTTTAGTAACATGTCTAATGGGCATAAGCTTCTATTATTGGTCAATAACTTTAACTCTCAATGACATAGTGATTTTTGTTTATGTTGCATTGGCTTTTTCCTCCCTGACTTTTTATTTTTCTGTCTACATAGACAAATGAGTATCACCAAAAATGAAAAAAATCCCTTTAAAATATAACTTTTAATCAATAATCTCTAAAATACGTTACACCTAGGTAGTGATAGTGTCAACAAAAATACACATATCTAAGGGACAATGTATCCATACACAATCTTAGTACCTAATCCTTATCCCTATCCAGGCCTCTACTTATCTACGGCAGAGAACCCGCCCCGAAAAGGGCGACCCCGCTATGTAGACCTGATTTCCTGCCTAAACACACCCTCCAAGAAAGCGTGTGCAGAGTAAATGCTCCGCACTATTCCACCTCAAAACCATAAACAATGTAATTTCCGTATTAAGCTGGTATGCCTGAAAACAGCTGGTGTGCTCCACAATGGGTACTCCTTTAGTGTAGAGGAGTCAATGTCCCACCACCTGACTTTAGTAACATGTCTAATGGGCATAAGCTTCTATTATTGGTCAATAACTTTAACTCTCAATGACATAGTGATTTTTGTTTATGTTGCATTGGCTTTTTTCTCCCTGACTTTTTATTTTTCTGTCTACATAGACAAATGAGTATCACCAAAAATGAAAAAAATCCCTTTAAAATATGTCCTCGTGGGACATTGAGTACCCATCGTGGAGCACACCAGCTGTTTTCAGGCATACCAGCCTAATACGGAAATTACCCTCTGAACAGGTATTATGTATGTACTCTAGTTTTGGAGTAATAAAACTAGTGGTTTGGTACACGTTTTTCTTAACCCCATTGAAGAGTCCATGAGAGAGGGACGAAACGCTGCGTCTGGGGATTGTTATGTGAATTCTTAGACTAACTTTGAACTTAAACTACTAAGTATTTTCTCCTTACATTGTGTATGGTTTTGAGGTGCAATAGTGCGGAGCATTTACTCTGCACACGCTTTCTTGGAGGGTGTGTTTAGGCAGGAAATCAGGCCTACATAGCGGGGTCACCCTTTTCGGGCGGGTTCTCTGCCGTAGATAAGTAGAGGCCTGGATAGGGATAAGGATTAGGTACTAAGATTGTGTATGGATACATTGTCCCTTAGATATGTGTATTTTTGTTGACACTATCACTACCTAGGTGTAACGTATTTTAGAGATTATTGATTAAAAGTTATATTTTAAAGGGATTTTTTTCATTTTTGGTGATAGTCTAGATTCTATTAAATTCCTTTTTTTTAAATATTTGGGAGGTTCTGTGGATAGACTACATAGACAAATGAGGGCTTGCTTTTTTTTTGCAGGAAAAGTGTACTTTTTTATAGTGCAATTCACAGTACTCTATTTTTTGTGGGGTGGAATGTGAAAAAAATACAATTGCAGCATTTTTGTGGGGGTTTCCTTTTAATGAAGTTCACTGTTTAGTTTAAATCACATGCTCTCTGTGAATTCTCCTTGGAGGAAAGAAAAGAGTACATGTTTCCTTTCACCACCTTCCGATGCAGACTATTTTCACGTTTGTTTTCTTCTCCCCGCCCTCTAAGAGCCGTAATTTATTTTAATTTTTCCTCTTATATTGTCATATCAGGGCTTGTTTTTTTGTGGGACAAAGTTAACTTTTTAATGGTACCATTTCATGTTGCCCCATTTTTGCAGGGGTTATGTTTTTATGGAGTTCATATTTTCTATTTTTTAACATTGCACACCATTTTCTGTGACCAATAACTTTTTTGTTTCTTCATCTATGGAACTGAGTGGGGGCTTGTTTTGTTATGTGATGTGAGATGTGGTTTTTATTGACACCATTTTGGGATACAGGAGACTTTTTGATCACTTTGTATTGCAATGAAACAACTAAAAAGACAATTTTGGCAAATGGAATTTTTTTCTTCAACATTGTTCAGCATAAGGGATAAATGATGTAATACTTTAATAGATCAGACCCTTAGAGATGTGGCACTACCATAATTATAAGCAAGAAAATAGTAAAACAGCAAAAAGTGGATTATTTGAGACAAATATTAAGGTTTGCTTTTCTTTTTTTTTTTTTTTTGTTTTACAAATGTACTTGTAGTATACCTATGGTACTTAACCACTAGGGGGCACAATTGCCTGTACATCCTTCTGCATTATATAGATTATGCAGAAGGCTGTACCAAGAAGGCACTCCTATTACTTCCTGTTTTAGATAGGAAGTACTAGGAGCCGCAACATGGCAGCTAAGTCTTCATTACGCTTATGGCTGCTATGGCAACCATTCAGCACCCCACAATCTCATTGCAAACGAGCGGAGGGAGCAATGGTGCACAGCACCGTTCCTCCTTAATTCAGACGCCGTGTCCACCATGGCATTTAAAGAATTATACAGCACGGAATAGAGTCAGTGAGTGAGCCCACTCTATACTCCCTTATCATCATTATTACTCATACATCAAATTTCATTGATGGGATAATTAGCATATTATTATAAATTTATTAAAATGGCATGTTAAGGTATGTTCACATGGCTTATTTAGCTGCATATTACGATAATCATAGCTCTCAGAGAGCACGTGGTTCCAAAACACATGGCGTATTGCGGCGTGTACTATACGTGCCGCGATAAGCCGTGTGAACATACCCTTATTATGAAATATTATTACACAAACATCAAAATAACAATATTAATACACAAAAAAATAGTAAGCACTAAAATATACACTTGGTATTTTAGGCAAAGGTGCTTTATTATTAACAAGTGGTTTTAGAGCCTTATTTTAGGAACTAATAGATTTTTAGCTCATTGATCTAGATCATGTTTGCAGCAGTTTAAAGGGATTTTCCTGCCAGAGATTTGGTATGTGTCACGGATCACGCAGCGGCCCGTGTCTTGGACCGCGGTCGTGTCCGTGCCCCTGTATCTGGGTCCACTGTGGCTCCCTGTGCGGGGCTTACAGCGGCATTGTCAGTTTGCTCTACACCTGCTTCTGATCAGCGTTACTCGCATGTTGCTGCTTCCATGCGTGTCTGTCCACTGTGGCTTCCCCAGCGTGTGTGTGCACCCCATAGGGCGCGCGCGCGCACCAGCCTGCGGACATTTATGCACACAGTGCTCCTGCTTCCTGCCTGTGACCTCTGACCCTTTGCTTCATAAGGAACTTCCTCCCTGGACTCTGGGTCAGTTCGTTGATGTTCTTCATTAGAGCTAGACCTCTGCTGCTAAACTCCTGCTGTGTTAACCCCTTGGTTTCCACTTTGTCTGCTGAAGCTCTGCATTAACCCTGCGCTGTCCAGCGCACCCGTTGCACTGCTGAATTCCTGACGTACTGTCCTCCAGTTTCTCACTGCTGATTCCTGCTGCTGTATAATTCTGTTATCACCCTGGGACTGTGCTTCCATTAACCCTAGAACGCATGACGTTAAAAATATACATATTAACGTCATGGGGGCCTTTTAGGCCCCCATGCACATAATGTAGAAAAACACACTTAAATAACTTTCCAAGTTTATTTCAAAATTGCTCAATAAAATATGAATAGTGGACAACATTTTAATTATAATTTTTCACAGAAAACACCCAAAAATCTTTTTTTCAAAAATTTCACGCAAAGACATGAAAATACACAAAAATGCAAAGAAATCTATAGCAAACTAGCTGCAGGTACATTTTTATTCTAACTTTCTTTTCTAATATATTAGTCTTCCAAAGAATTCTGGCATGTTATTTTTTCAGAAGAGTGTTCTTTGCAAACAGTTTCCTTACAAGTGGAACAATATCGCTCAGTTTTCCTCTCTATGTTTCTTGGATACATGAAACAACGCTTTCGTTTTCTTTCTCCTGGCTCTGGAATAATCTGAAACTGTACGCCACACCGTTTCATTGCTTCTTTAGTTTGCTTTGGCAAGCATTTCAAGTCGCTTCGCTCTATCATGTGAGGCATTACAAGTTCATGACAAAGGTCCTTCAAGAATTAGCGTCTCCTGTCCTTCCTCTGTGCATGAAATTCCGGATGAGTTTCTGTATAAATAATGAATGAATTTAGGGCTGCTTGTAACGGAGGAGTGGATCCACTGGACCACCGCAGGCGATGATAGCTAAGCCACGCCAGGGAACGGAGTCTAAGTAGCCCCCGGTTTTCACCAGAGCCCGCCGCAAAGCGGGATGGACTTGCTGCGGCGTGAGGCTACCAGGTCGTTACCCCTGACGTGACTTGCTTGCGATGGCGGCCGGGGTACAGCGTGGTACAGAAACGTAATCCGGAGGCGTAGTCGGGGACAGGCAGAAGGTCAGGGCAGGCAGCAGAGGTTCGTAGTCAGAGACGGGCAGACGGTCAGGGCAGGCGGCAAACAGGCAAGGTCAGGAAACGTAAGCAGGCGGACTGGTACACGGGTAATCAATACGGAACTCCAATACTCTCTAACGCACCAAAACACACCAACAGACTGGCAGGAAGTACTGGGGGCGGATACCTTAAATAGGACCAGCGCCCGACAATAACCAATTATCGGGACACTGGCCCTTTAAATTTAGAGAAGCCGGCGCGCGCGCGCCTTAAGCGGCGGCCACGCGCGCGACGGCCGGGACAGGCAGGCGCGGCGTTCACCGGAGCGCGGCCAGGTAAGAGAGGGGCCCCGGGGCAGGAGGGGGGGGGGCCGCCGCCCCCGCGCCAGCCCCCCTGCGAGGGGGGGAGATGGTCCGGGGCAGCGGAGCCCGCGACCCCCGGAAGCACATCAAGCAATTTGAAATGACCGGGCCATTTTTTTTGTTTCCCTTAAAAAAATTTTCCCCCACCTCTCACCCTTTTTTATCTACACCCTTTTTTCTTTTTAATGAAAAACCCAGGATGATTTGGTTTTAAAATTTTTTGGGTTATTGCTTCAACACTGCAATCCGATGATGGTTACTGAGTAATTTTAAGATTTCTCCTTTTTCGCCTTGTAAATACCAAAAGTTTTTTATTAATCCAAATACCTCTCATAAATGCTCGCTAAAGATTTTTTTTTGGGGCCCGTGGAATTTTCATTTTTTTGCTTTATAGACCAAAATATAATAGCTTTTGCAAGCAAAAATTTGCCTATTCAACATTGGTGAAATAATTGCCCCGGGTTTTTGTTTTCTAATGAATTGAATATTAACGCAAGATTTTTGACTATTTCAGCCCCCCAGATCCTTTGAGGGGGCACCAACCTCTTTGCCACATAGTTACCCATTTTAGAGATGAGCAAATTTCCAGAAATTTGTTTCTTCACTTGCCAAATTTCTGGGAAAAAAAATTTCGTTCCAAATTACTTCGCACGAATCAAAAAAAACCTTTTTTCCGGGTCCGAGCTGCGGGGGTGCTGGGGAAAATGTTTGCCACCTTAAATATGCAGGGGATTTGGGTTTGGGGGGGTTCTTCATACAAGGGTTTTTGTATGACACGACATGACTGCCTCCACTCTTAAATGCTTCACATAAAATTCCCCGGGACTTAAGAGGGCAAAACTGACCAAAAAACCCGAAGCGGGGGAAGTTGCCTGATAAAGTCATGGAAAAGAAAACTGGAAAAAAAAAAGCTAGAGCTCAGGGGGCAACAATTTTTGACAGAGTGTGGGGGTGACGGCGCTACCACACAGCATGAGGCGACAGTGGGACAATGAATTCTGGAGTGGCAAAAACGGAAAGGGGGCACGAGTGGCACAATGACACAGTGTGGGGGCCGGCAGCAGCAGCATGAGGGCAACAGTGCAAATGACAGAGTTGAGGTCACGGCATCAGCCACAGCAGCAGCATGAGGTGACAGTGGCACAATGACACAGTGTGAGGGCACAGCAGCCCCAGCAGCACTGAGGTCAGAATGGCCAATGCAAGGTTAGGTCACGGGGAGCACCCACAGCGCAGGGTCAGACATGGCACAATGACACAGTGTGTGGTCACGGGACAAAAGCAGAGGGCAGGCAGTGCACAATACATTCTGGAGGTGGGAAAAACCGGGGTAGGCCACAGAGGGGACAATGACACGGTGTAGGGCACGGCAGCACCACAGCAGCGATGAGGTCAGACATGGCACAATGACACAGGTTAGTCACGGCGCAGCCAAAGCAGCAGCAGAGGGGCAACAGTGGCACAATGACAATGTGGGGTTTGGCACGCCACAGCAGCAGGAGGTCAGACAGTGGCACAAGACATTCGGGGGGCAAAAACAGAGTAGGCCAAAAGGGGGACAAGACCAGGTGGGGGTCCGGCAGCACCACAGCGCAGCATGGTCAGACATGGCACAATGACCCAGTGTGGGGTGGGTGGAATACCGCCCTGGGAAAGATGGTTGTTGACAGTGTAAAACGTCAGCAGATGGTGGCATCAGGGGGGTGGGAGCACAAATAGGGCTGAGCAGGTGTTTTAACCCCGACTATTTCCCCGTTTTTGGGGGAGGCGTCAGGCTGAGTAGTCTAGCCTAAGACATTGGTGTTGGAAATCCTTTCCGATACCGCCTGATCATCTGACAAAAGGGCAGTTTCCCCCATTTTCCCCTGGACAATTTGGGTTTCCCCCTTGGGCTAACGATGGCCCCGCCGCACGAACACCCGCTCTATGCCACACTCTGGGCCCGGGGGGACAGCTTCTCCACTGCAAAATCGGTAAATTTCGGGACAAAATCCTTTTTGGGTGCCCCCGAGTCCAGCGGGTTTCTAACTGGGGTGGGGAGTGCTGTCCAAAAAGGCCCCAACCGTTGGTTCAGGGACGCCCAGGTCCGGGCCCGCTGGGCGAAAACCCCCTTCTAGGCGGGTGAAGGAAGCTGTCATCATGACTCCAGACTTAGGTTACGCTAATGGGGCTGGGACTGTCCTACCCCCCCCCCCCCACCTGCCCCCCGCACCCGCGGCAGTAGTAGGGGGCGCTGTGAACCCCCCGTCAACCCTTTAGGAGGACGATCCACACATAAGCAGCGGCCAATTATTACGGAGGATTTTCCCCATAGTATTTGGTTTGTCCTCCCCCTTTAATAGCTGGAAAAAGGGGTTTCCCATTTGGCCCCCAGCGAGGGGCCAATAGGGTGGAGACCAAAGTCATCCTCTGCCCCGGGCTGTATTCGGTGTCACAAGCCAGGCAAATAAGATGGCGGGCCATCTGCACAAAATACTCAGAGGGGGTCCCTGCCTCCATTTCCACTGTATACTGCCATGGGGGCTTGGGGGGGCATCTGCCCCGTCTTTCCCATCCCATCCCCCTCCTCACGCCCCGCCCCCTTTCCCT
>JAODAL010030047.1:25000-50629 GCA_025379985.1 Phyllomedusa bahiana | reverse complement strand
TATGGGGGGGGGGGGGGAATAGTGGTGCATTGGGGTGGGGGTAGCCCCCTGAAAAAGCATTCAGATCACAGATACATTCAGAGCACCTCCCCAGAGCAGGGTGCACGGTGCTACCTAGCAGTAGACATCTTGTCGTGTGACACTTTCCACCATGGATCCAGTAATTCATCTATTGATCATTATTTACTATCAGTCACAATCCGCGCCGTCTCCTGCACTCGATATCAGATGCAGAATAATTGAAGAATTTTCAGAAAATCACCCCCTATTTTCTTTTACTATTGCTTTCCCCCTCTCCCAAAATTGGACACCAGGGATCTGCAAGCTTTGCAGGGATGTCTGGAGACAATAGAAAGGGTTTGAGGACTGTCTATTTTGGTTATGGCACCATTTACATGCACCATGCATTGTACATTGATTGCTCTCACACCCATGGACAAGAGCAGGTGTATTTGCAGAGGGGGGGGGAGAATTTCCCAGGGGTGGTGCAACAGGTGGCAGATTGGAAGCGTTTGGGAACCAGCCCCCCCAAGGTGTTATGTATAAAGACCCCAAAGACGGTTGCCCCAAACCCGCCCCTGTCTGCACCATCTTTGATGAATCAAGCTCCTTGTCCTAACTAATCCCACCCATGCAAGTGGGAGACAGACCCAGTATAGCTGCGTGGGCGCGGGGTCCAATCAATGGCGGTGAACCCTGGTCCTGTTGCATTGTGAGGTGCTGCTACCGGGGAATTATCATGGATCATGGAAAACCAGACATGGGGGCGGGGGGGGGGGGGGTGCGGATAACATACATGACACTGGACGTGCATGAGGATGGGCAATACATCCATGCAAACAGCATATGAAGGCTCCTGGACCATCATCATCATCCAAGACCCCCAATGCAATGGGAGGAGATATATTCTGATATATGCATCCATACAGAATGCGCACATACCACCCTGGTGTTGCGGTAGATTAGGTAGGGGGTGTTGTGCATCCATACGAATACATGCACACGTATAAAATGCAGCCCGCCACACCCAGGGACCCCACAGGGCGCATGCACAGAGCGGGTCACCGGTCCTCATGGATGGACCCTGCTGTATAGTAGCTGATGAAAGAATAAAGGATGCTAATAGGATGGCTGTGCGGTGCCTACCTGACACGGTGCTGACCATGGTGCTGAAGGATGCGGCGTGGAGATGGTGCTGGGTGGCGGAGTACTGCAATGCTGTGGAAGGGAGAGGTACCGCCTGACTCAGCTCTAGGGGGATCCAGGCAGAGAAGGAGGAGGAGACAGAGGTGGAGGTGGGGTGGACAGTGCAGGAGAGAATAGGGTGGGGGGCTCCGGGTGACCCTCACTGGAGGTGGCAGCAGGGAGACGATGGGATCTGCTGCTATAGATTCCTGCAGCTGCAAACACTAATAGAGGTAAAAGGATGCAGAGTCACACCCAGAGCGCTGCCTCCCCCAACACCATTGTCAGCGAGGACCACCCCCCACAGAGCAAAAAACGCCCCCCCGCCCTGTCAGCAGCTCTGTTTCTTCATATTCATATTATTATTCATTTATATTTTCCATCTTCTTTATCCATTAATCACTTCTATCTCATATCTATCCCATATTTTTATCTTTTCATATTTTCTCTTTATCTATTTTCTATTTTATCTTCTACCCCCATATCTATTATTTTTTTAAATTTATCTCTACTTTACCCATCTTTATCTATTTCTATTCATATCTATCTATCTTTATCTCAAAATTTCTATCCCATTATCATCTCATATCTATTATTATCTTTTATCTATCCATTCACTTTATCTTTTCTATCTATTATCTATCTATCCTTATCTAATTTCTATCTTTACCCATCTCATATTTATCTACCCCTTAAATATCTACCCATATCTATCTTTATCCCATATCTATCTATTCTATCTATCTTTTATTATCTACTTTTATCTATTATCTATCTATCTATTATCTATCTACTCATATCTATCTATCTCATATCTATCTCTATCTTTTATCTATCTATCTATCTATCTTAACCCCATTCTATCTATCTAGCATCTCATATTATTCTTATCTCATATCTATCTATCTCATTCTATCTGTCCATATCTATTATCCATTTTGTCAGTCTACGTTATTTTATTTATATATTTTTTTTTATTTTTCCCATATCTATCTCATAGGGCATACATACAAAATTTCTATCTTCCATCTATTCATATCTACTATCTTTTTCCCATTTTTTTGTGCTATTTTTTTCTATTCTTATTATTATCCATTTATGCCATGTCTATGTTATCTCTATTATATTTATCTATCCCATGCATAAAATATACATTTTCTGTCTTTCTTTCTTTCTTTCTTTCTTTCTTTCTTTATAATTACCCATATTTTTCGTATTATTCTATCTAATCTATCTATTATCTTCTTACCCCAATATCTATTATCTTATCTATCCATATCTTTTTCCCTATCTATCTTCAATCTATCTATCAATATCTATCTACTACTATCTCTTATTATCTATTCCAATCATTTCTATTTCTCTATCTTGTCTATCTATTTATCTTTACATATCATCTATTTTTTTTCTATCTATTATCTCTTTTATCCATATTTTCTTCTATTCATATCTTCAATCTTGCTATCTATATATTTCTTCTTCTCAATCTTTTCTTTTCTACCCCTTACTATCTTTTCCATTTTATCTACCCATATCTCCCCCCAAATTTCTATCTATCTTTTCTTCTTCTATCTTTCTTTTATTTATTTATTTTATTTCCCATCTATTCATATCTATTATTTTTATATATATCTGTCATTCTTTTTTTTATTTTTGTTTTCTACCCCATATCCAAAAAATTCTTTTTTCATCTATTTTTATCTATTATCTCCCTTCTTTTGGTTTTCTATCTGTTTTATATTTTTATCTTCCATATTATCTATCTATCTATCTATTCATTTATATCATATCCATCCATATCATATCTATTCTATCCATTTATATCATGTCTATCTATTATGTATATTTATTTATCATATCCAACTATTTATCCATCTATCTCATATCTAATATCCATTTTGCATATTTTGTTAATTATTTATCTATTTTTTTTATCTATCTTTTTTATTATATGAAAATTTTATTGTAATTTGGAGCAGGAAAAGGTCTGTGATGATGTGTTATCCCGCGGTTTCTGATGCAAAAGAGTAAAGGAGGGGCAAGGGATTTCGGGGGGAGAAGGAAGTTCCCCCTGGCCCCCCCATGGTGGGGGCATTTTTCTGCACCAAGGTCTGTCCTTGGTGAGGTAGGGCTTTGGTTTTTCTGGGTGTCAGCTGCGGTATGCAGTTGGCACATTTTTAACGCTAGTATAGCAAATTGGGGAAAACAGTTGCCCAAAGATGGTCTTGGGGAGCAGTCATAGGTTGGGTGGGTGACTGCTCCCCCATGTTCCAGGCCAGATTTGAGGGCCCTAATAAGCAGCGGTTTGGGGTGGCTGTTACCCAGGGCAAAAGAGCGTTTGACCTGAGAGGCTTCAAAGTGGAGATAGTCAAGATCTCCCCTACAGCCACTGGTGGTCTTAAGGTGATATTGAGGATAACTACCACTGTATTATCCAGGGCTCAGACGAGTAGGAGTCCATTTTTTTTTTTTTTTTTTTGGTTTTTGTTTTGCACAGGTTGACTTTGTTTGGATGCACAAGTGCCGATAAAAATACGGGCAACCATATTTGGATACAAAATTGTCTGAGTCTCTGTCAAAGTTGGACTTTGCTTTGATCAAAGAGCGGTTGCTGCTCACAATATGTATTTTCTATTTATCTTAAAAAAAAATTTTTATTCTGAATATATATCTTTCATCCAAACATTTCTATCTCATATTTTTTATATCTATTTATCCATCTATCTATCTAATATTTATCTATGTCATTTCCCCCCCGAGTTAAACCCCCTTGGTCCATGCGAAAAACAATTTTTGCAGTGCCCACAGTTCTAGTCCCAAATACGGACAACGCTTTTTTTTTCCGTGTTTAATGTGAAATTTCAGTCTTGACATGGGAACACCCCTTTAAGGGTTGAAAGGTATCTTGCATGTTGATGGTGTATCAATTGAAGATGCCATTAAAGTCTGGGCTCCACACCTATCTCAGGAATAGGGCCCTCAGAATGGAGATCCCCGGGCAGGCTTAGAGTACTCCCTTTTTTCCCGAAAAATGGGGTTCTGAGTACGGGGACCGGCAGAGACTCTTTACTGGGGAAATTTTCCATAGAAACAGAATGGGGGAAAAGTGTCCCCTTTTATGAAAAAATCCCAAAAAGAACAGGGGAAAGGAGAAAACAGGGGTCCCCCGTATGGGAACTCCATAGAACGAAAAGGAGAAACACAGTGCTCCCAAGTACTGAAAACTCCCCTTTGAAAAAGAATGGGGAACACGGGGGGCCCTTTTTCCCCTGTACTGAAAACTCCCCTAGAACAGAAAGGAGAAAAACAGCGCCCCTGTACTGGGAATTCCATAGATAAAAAGGGAAAGGGAACCCCAGCGCTCCCCCCTTTTCTGGGAAAATCCCAAAAGAACAGAATTGGGGGAACAAGCGTCCCCTGTACTGGGAACTCCCAAAAAAACAGGGAAAGGAGGACCCCAGCGCTCCCCTGTTTCCCGGGAACCCCATAGAACAGAATGGGAAACACAGCGCCCCCTGTACTGGGAAAAACCCTTGACAGAAAAAAAGAACCAGCGCTTTCCCCCGTACTGGGAAAATCCCATAGAAAAAGTTCCTCCGGTTTTAATGCCCCTTTAAAGTGCTTCTTGCCTCGAGCTATTCTCGTCTCATTCTCGGTGCTGGTAATTTGTGGTTTCTGGGGCAGGTAATTCTAATGAAGTTCTCCTCTGCAGCAGCGGTAACGCTTGGTCTTCCTCTTCTTGGGGTGGTCCTCAGGAGAACCAGTTTCTTCATAGCTTTGTATAGTTTTCATGTCACCTTCAAAGCTGTATTATCACTGAAAGCAACTAGAAGCTTAAAATTACAATTTTAATATACTTTTTTAAAAACTAAGGGGGACTGTATAAAACTTCTTGGTCTAAGACTTTCTTTGTTGCCCATAGCAACATTTTTCAGAGCTCTATATGAAATGAAACAGGCGCTCTGATTGGTTGCTGTGATTGGTTACTATGAGCTCTGATTGGTTGCTGTGAGCTCTGATTGGTTGTGCTGTGGTTTCTGATTGGTTGCTGATGAGCTCTGATTGGTTGCTTTTGAGCTCTTATTGTTTGCTATGGGCTTGATTGGTTGCTATGAGTCTTATTTGGTTTTTGATGGGTCTGATTGGGTTGCTATGAGTCTTTTAGTTTTGTTTATGGGATTGTTTGGTTGCTATGAGCTCTGATTGGTTGCTATGAGCTCTTTTTGGTTTCTATGGGCTCTGATTGTTTTCTATGGGCCTTGATTGGTTGCTGTGGGGCTCTGATTGGTTGCTATGGGCAACAAAGAAAGTCTTAGACCAAGACAGTTTTCATACATGTGGCCCTAAAAGTTTAGTTGGCATCTAGGGTACAACCTCTGGTGAGTGGGGTGCTCTCTTCCAAACACCCCTCGGGTGAGACGGGAACACTCCTTTAATGAAAATCTATGTCCTTGCTCTTTCTGATCCATCCCATATCTATGTATCTATCTACTGTACCTCATATCTATTTATGTATCTATCTCTCTATCTATCTCCTATCTATCTGTCTATTTGTCTATCTATCTATCTATCTCTCATATCGATCTATCTCCTATCTATCTATCTATCTATCTATCTCCTATCTATCTATCTATCTATCTATTCCTTATCTATCTGTTTCCCTATCTATTATCTATTCCTATCTAAACTCTATCTATCTATTATTCTATCTATTTTATCTATATTCTATCTATCTTATCTATCTATCTCCCATCTATCTGTCTATCTTATCTATTCCTATCTATCTCTAATTATCTATCTATCTATCTATCTATCTATTCTATCTATCCATATCTCTCTATTATCTCTATTTTGTCTATCTATCTATCTATCTATCTATCTATCTATCTACAGGTAATTGTAGAAAAAGAAGGAGATACAAAGTGCGCACAATAGTGAAGTCTGCTACAGTGTGGTATTTAGAGAAAACAGGTGAGAAATGGATACTCCCCTGTGTTAGTTGTGCGATTCCAATAGAGGCACAACACTCATGTGGATGTATAGTTTTAAGAGCTCTGATTAGTAGCTCAGATTCACGGCAGCCTGCGATCTGTTACTTGGTTAAACTCGATCAGTGCAAGAAGAAGTAAAAGAAAACCCCTTTTGGGGAAAAAAAAGGGGGAGTGTGGCGTCGTGAGGTTGGAAATTAGTGTTTCCGGGTTAGGATATTAAAAGGGGTTTTTTAAAAACCATCGGGGAAGTTTTACTCGCCTCCTCTGTTTAAAAACAATTTAAATCCCTAAGCGTTGCGTGTCAGCACCGACGCTTCATCAGGGGTACCCCCATGAGTTTAATAAACCGCTTTTTTTTAATCCTAACCTGGATTAAGCACTATATTTCAAGCCCACGGGCCCTTCCTCTTTTTTTTCCCCGACCCGGGTTATCTTTTTTCTATCTATCCCTATTTTATCTCATTTATCTACTATCACCTTTATCTATCTATCTCTATCTTTTTTAAAATCTATCAAACCCCATCTCTATCTATTTATCTATCTCTTCTCTCTATTGATATCTTCTATCTATCCCTATCTTTTTTCTATTTTATCCCATATCTATTATCTTCTATCCTATCCATTTATTATTATTCATTATTTTTAAATCTACCCCTATTTTCTCATACTATTATCTTTATCTATTCCTTTTTCTATCTTATTTTTTAAATTTTCACCAAATATCTATCTATCCCCAATTATCTATCTAACTATCTATTTTTTCCCATTTTCTATTATTTATCATTATCTCATATCTATTTTATCTATTTTTCTAAAAATAGTGGGAGAAAAAGTAAGGAATAGGGCCAGTTCGTTATGAACCCCTTAGAATTAATATTTTATAAGGTTTTATTTATTAAAATAGTGGCGGATTTTCAGAACAAGAAAAAAATCCACAAACAATAAAAGGGCCCTTAGTTTTACAGTCCAAAGGGCGTTCATAGAGGCATGGACAGGGAAACAGTTGCGGATTTATCGATACATTGTTTTGATTGGTTAAAAGTATGTCAATAAAAATGAACAGAGGTTTTGCACCCCTAAGGGGGGAAAAAAGATGGAACTTTTTAAAACAGCCCCTATCGAGTTTCCCAAACCAGAGGTTTAAGGAAAAGGCCTTTACTTAAAGTAACCCAAAATAAAAATCTAATGGAATAATTTTTAAAAATAAAATCATAAAAGAAATAAAAAATTTTAATTTTATACTATATATAAAAATTTCCAAATTAAAAAATACAGTGAACAATATCATATAAGTTATTACAGAAGAACTTCAGAAAAATAACCGATTGATTGTGGCTACTAGAAAAAAAAAAAATAAAATTTTAAAAAATATCGGATATTTTTTTTCTCTAATATTGGGGCACACTTGTTTAAATCCCTTTTTTTTGTGGCCCATGTTTTTAATCTTAGTGAAAGGGGGAAAGTAGTTTCCCTTATATTGTTTTCTTACAGATGATTTTATTAAATTGATGACAAATTGGTTTCAAATACTTTTTCTATTAAATCAACTCGCTGCACGGTTTACGGAGAAAAGGGAAACCAGGGCTGCCGTGCACCTGGACGCCCCGTGGAATTTAATTTTTTTTTTTTTTTAAGATGTTGTGCCCGTTTTTGAGCAAAACCCAAACCGGGGTTTGCAGATTTAATTTTTTGAAAAAAAATCTATGTCCTTTTTCCCCCTTTTTCCAATCTATCCCATTTAATTTAATTTTTCTATCTCATTTAAATTATCTCCATTTCATTTTTAAAAACCCAAAATTTTTAGTTGGGGAATTTTAGGGACAGCCCCCAGTGGTGGGGCCCTTTTAGAAAAACCCTTTAATGAAAAAAGAAACTATGTCCTTTCCCCCTTTTAATCTTCCCATATGTATCTATTAAAATTTATCTATTATAATTATTATGTCACTTTTTTAAAAACTAAATTTAAATTGGTTTTTTGGGTAACCCATGAGTGGGGAGCCTTTTCAGAGTGCTTCCCCCCCCAGTATCAGGGGGGGGAGGGAAAGTTTTTGGCTAAAAGGGTTGTCCCCCGGCCACAGGTTTTTGGACCGTTTTTTAAAAGGGGTTTTGGTTTGGGTTTTTGAAAAACCCGTTTTTTCAAACCTAGAAACGGACTTTATGGAAAATCTTTCCAGTGGGGCCCCGGCCCCCAAGGGCGCCGGGCTTTTTTTTAGCCCCCCCAACGGTTCGAAAAACTTGAAATGTTATTTTCCCGTGGAGAAAAATCATTTTCTGCGGGGGGTGTGCATGGCCCCAAAAAAAGGCAATACCCGTTCAAAACCGACCCGGGATTTGTTTCTGCCCTGGGGAGGCCCAATTGTATGGTCCCTTTTTTTTCCCCTCAAAGGGAAAGATTTTATCAAAATGGTTTTAATAGGGGCCTTTGGAGGACTGCAAGAATCAAGGGTCAATGATTGTAAAATATATTTATAATATATAATATTTATATATATAATTTTTTTTTTAATTTTTATATATATTTTTGGTGATTTATCTTTTTGTTTGAACTTGTACCTTTGTTATATTTTAAATTTTTTTTGAGATATTTGTACCCAGTTTTTATCTACACAATAGTGGGATTGTGGTCATTCTGTGACAAGTGTTCTGCTACCTTTTTATAGTATTTGTATTAACATAGTATGGGGACGATTATTATACTATTATAATAGGTTTTTTTTAAAATATATTCAAAGTTTTATTTTAACCTTCTAGATGCTCTCAGTGACAATATTTTTGGGGCTGCATTCAGTACCAGGGGCTGCATCAGTCGTTTGATTTACCTTGGTTATGAGATAAGAGATTTTATCTGCTCTGAGAGCACATAGGTTTCCCTTGTTACAATCACAACCTTCCTTCCTGCTTAGACAGAGAGCAGGGAGCTCATTCTAAGAACAGAGTCATTATCTCTATCGAGATTAGCGTTAATTTACAGATAAGCAATTGTTTTCAGTCCTCAGAGCAATCATAGCTTTGTTTACTGAAGATAAAATCTCCTGCACTTATGTCTTTGTAATGTCTCAGCTAGTTATAGAGAAGCTATGTATGCTAATCATGGCTATAGAACCACCCACAGCCTGAGGAAGCAGCGTGAGTGTGAAACTGTCTGTGTCTCAGTGAAGCACCATGCAAACACAATACAGTATCAGCAGCTCTAAAAGCACTAAAAACAGTTAAATGGCACATAGGAATTTTTTGGAAAAGCTTTTCTGCTACTTTTGAATACATTTTAGGTTCTTAAAGGGGTTTTTGCCACGATGTAATGTTGACGTGGGATCGTCCAAAATGGGTGTTTAATCACTTTTCTAAATATATGTGATTACATAAAGTGAAGCCTCTGAGAGTTACAGCTTTCTTTACATGCCCTTAGTTACTTAAACGTTTGCATTAGACACGACCAGCAGCTGACAAGAGCTGATCTGGCCGTGCTTGCATGAGTTGGCAAGGGACTGTGGAGAAAGATCTTGTCTTTTGTATAGAGAATCTGCTAGTTGTAATGTGATTATTTGAGTAAACATTGCACACGCTCCCTGCTTCATGGCTGTGTTCTCAGCCCCCCTCTCTCTCCTCCGTGAGGCAGCATGCTTTGTTTTATTTTCTCTTCTGAGCAGGTTAAGAGGTAAGAAACTCACTTCTTGGCAAAACCCCTTTAATGTACATTTTTGATCAAAATTGTAAAGGCCCATCTGCCACGACAAGGCGACCTCAATACAGGTGGGAACCTACTCTGTTACCTCTCTTGGTGTCTATTCAGACCTCCACATTTCAGCGAGAGAAGATTGAAGCTATAAACAGCTCTGTGCAGATGAAACTGTGCAGAGGAAACCCCTTTAAGTTGAGCGGCTTTTGCCATATTTTAGATTAGGACAGGACTTGCATAAGGCTATATGGCGCTGGGTACCAATCCTACCGCTGTACAACACAACTGATGGTCTCCAACAAATTAAAATTTTTTAGAAAACCCGAGAACATGATCTCTTTACCCAAGAGCAAAAAGTAGCCCGGTGTCACTCAAAAAGGGCACAAGAATGCGGTCTATCACAAGCCCTCTAAAAAAGAGCCCCCTCTAAACCTTACTCCCATCTCCTCTGGGTCAGGACGGATTTGTAAGGTTCTGAGACAAGTGGCCCCTTTTTGGCTAGGGGAGCCTCAATGCTCCGAGGAGCTCGAAACCAAGGTTGGGCTCCGCCGAAAAACCTGGGGTTGCAATGGGAAAAGGAACCTGATGACGCCCAGTGCCCTCCTAGTTCGGGGGTATTGCATCCTGAAATCCTGTTATAGACAACAATAACCGTGAACACACAGGGACATAGAGGTGTGAGCTCAAAGGGAAGGGAAAAGCTGAAGTGCAAATGTGCCGACACTCAAGTGGGGTCTCGCACCCAGTGGGTTCAGGCTCCCAGGGACACCCCTCCTGGGGCACATTGCACTTTGCATCTTACAGTGTTTTGGGTGACAGAAGTGGTTGTTCCACAACTATACGTAGAGAGAACAGCACACATACATGGCCTCTCCTCTCCATCATCTCCTCCTCTCTGGAGTCTCCAACCTATCAGACATTTTATGTTATATCTTATGGATCTGCCAGGATTGTGTCAGAACTGAAATCCAGAGATGATATAGAAACAGGAGGCCCCACAGATGCTCCATAGGGTTTAGCTCGGGAGACGCTTGTCCAGTCCAGCACCTTCACCCTCATTCTTTTTAGCGAGGCAGTGGTGGTGTTGGAGGTGTTTGGGGTCGGTCTCATGTTGGATACTGCCCTGCAGCCCAGAAGGGAGGGGATCATGCTCTGCTTCAGGATGTCACAGGACATGTTGGCATTCATGGTTCCCTCAATGAACTGTAGCTCCCCACAGCCGGCAGCACTCATGTAGCCCCAAACCAAGACACTCCCACCACCATGCCTGACTGTAGGCAGACACACTTGTCTTTGTCCTCCTCACCTGGTTGCTGCCACAAACCTGACACCATCTGAACCAAATAAGTTTATCTTGGTCTCATCAGACATAAGACGTGGTTCCAGTAATCCATATCCTTAGTCTTCTTGTCTTCAGTAAACTGTTTGTGGGCTGTCATGTGCATCATCTTTAGAAAAGGCTTCCTTCTGGGACGACAGCCATGCAGACCAATTTGATGCAGTGTGCAGCGTATGGTCTGAGCACTGACAGCCTGACCTCCCCCCCACCCTGTAACCTCAGCAGCAATGCTAGCAGCACTCATCTCTGGATAGGACATGTGCACTCACCTTCTTAAGTCAACCATGGCGAGGCCTGTTCTAAGTGGAACCTGTCTTGTTAAACCGCTGTATGATCTTGGCCTCCACGCTGCAGCTCAGTGTCTGGGGGTTGACATCTTCTTATCGCCTCGGCCATCTATATGTAGAGCAACAATTCTTTTTTTCAGATCCTCAGAAAGTTCTTTGCTATGAGGAGCCATGGACTTCCAGTGACCAGTATGAGAGAGTGTGAGAGCGATTTTAATAAATCTGCTCCCCATCCACACTTGAGATCTTGTAACACTAAGGAGTCACATGACACTGGGAAAGGAAAATGGCAAATTGGGCACAATTTGTCCATTGTTAGGGGTGTACTCACTTTTTCTGTCACTTAGGGGTGTCCTAACTTTTGCTTTCACTTAGGGGTGTCCTCATTTTTGTTGTCACTTAGGGTGTCCATTTTGCTGTCACTTAGGGTGTCTACTTTTGCTGTACTTGGGGTGTCTATTTTTGTTGTCACTTAGGGGTGTCCTCATTTTTGTTGTCACTTAGGGGTGTACTCACTTTTGCTGTCTCTTAGGGGTGTCCTCACTTTTGCTGCCAGTGGGTTAGACATTGGTGTCTGTGTTGAGTTATTTTGAGGACACCCCATTCCCCTGTGATACAAGTCGGGCACTGACTACTCTACATTGTATCAGGGTCACATCCTCAGTGTTGTCCCATGAAAAGATAGAATACAATATTCACAAATATGTGAGGGGTGTCCTGACTTCTGTATACATAGGGGTGTGCTTACTTTTGTGAGATATTGTATGTATCATAATGACTGGGGCCCAAACCACTGATAAGTACAGGAACTATATCTGATCTTAGCCAAAAAGCTAAGAAGCTCTAATACATTAGGAAGGCGAGACGTTCTGCAGTAACTCTCTACAAGGTGGACGTGCAAACTGAAAACCAGTCCAGATGAACTCATCAAGGAAGAATCTAAAGTATAAAACATATTCTGGTTTAACACCTTTTTATTTACTACTTAAAGGGGTTGTCTCACTACATTGATTCATCCTGTTTTCTTGGTTTCACTTTGAATTCAGGAGCGTGTTTACTGGCTTCCACTAGGCTGCAGTAGAAGCCAGGTCTGTAGCTATAGCGACCAGTACTGACAGCCTATCATGAGAGATGGAACAGGTCTGTAGCTATAGCGACCAGTACTGACAGCCTATCATGAGAGATGGAACAGGTCTGTAGCTATAGCGACCAGTACTGACAGCCTATCATGAGAGATGGAACAGGTCTGTAGCTATAGCGACCAGTACTGACAGCCTATCAAGAGAGATCAAACAGGTCTGTAGCTATAGCTACCAGTGCTGGCAGCCTATCAGGAGAGATCAACCAGGTCTGTAGTTATAGCAACCAGTGCTGGCAGCCTATCATGAGAGATTGAAAAGGTCTGTAACTATAGCAACCAGCGCTGGCAGCCTATCAGGAGAGATGGAACAGGTCTGTAGCTATAGCAACCAGCGCTGGCAGTCTATCATGAGAGATCAAACAGGTCTGTAGCTATAGGGACCAGAGGAGCTGATGCAGCTCATACAAGAGGGGATATCTAGGAATAGGTAGGACACTGTTAATGGACACATATTGCAAAGTGACTTGTTTTTGCAAGATCTTTAACATAAAAAGCAGCGATCCCTGTAGTGAGACAACCCCTTTAAAGCGGTACTCTCACCACACTGATTAGTGTTAAAGGGGTTGTATCATTACATTAAATGGTCTTCAGAATAAGTGGACAGTGAAAACAAGCAACTTTGCAATTGGATGTGATTTGCAAAGTTTTCACTGTCTCCCTTATCTTCATTTTCTGTAAACACTGTTCCCCAGTGCCGGTCGGATTCCTCCTCCTTTCATTTCATTTGCTGACGACTCTACTAATTTACACTCTGTCTGGCCCCCGATCGTATTCACGGGAGCGCGCATTCCTGCCTCTCTCACTCACAATAAGGGGCCGGCGACATTTCACTCTGCACTGCCAGCAACTGCACAGTAACACTGCAGCTGCTTCTACAATCAGAAAACAGCAGAATTGTGCCTCGATGCCTAATGCTGCTGCCTGTAAACCTAGAAGGGAGACAGATCTGTGCTGCTCTGGATAAGTTCATAGAAGACTGGATTCAACTGTAACAAACCCCTAGCTGTGAGAGGAGAAGAGTTCAGTGCTCTGAGTTCATAGAAGACTGTCTAGACTGAATGCAGGCCTGTGGTATGTAAACAAACAACTCTTACAAAATAAGACTGCATAGGGAGAGGAAAGACACAGTGACATGTGGACTCAGAGAGGGGGACGGAAGAGCAGGGATGTGCTATCCCCTCCCACTAATCTCAAACAAACACACTGACTCGGGAGCGAGCACGAACAGTAAAGGGGGGGATGATGTCACCCCCCTTCAGTTAAGAAACACCCAGCTGGGAGGGGAAGAAAGAAGATTTGAGGAACTGAGAAAATGAAGCTAGAAGAAAACAGCCGAACTGATGAAGCGATACATCCTCTTTAACTATTTAGGAAGAGGTACATAAAGACTATTGCCAAATAAATTGCTGTTCTAATGTTTTATTTCAGAGTAAGAGCAGTTCTTATCTCTTGCTTGTGTACATAAGCTTTTTTAGGTTACCGACCACCTCTCTCTTTTCTAGCGGCTGTGATGGTGAGGTCACTCCCTGCTGTGTCTTATCAGCAGTACAGGAGCTTATTTATGTTTCTTAATGACAAACATTAACCCTGTAGAGATCTGTACCCTTCTGCCCCACTGTTAACCCTCCACCCATCACCAATGTCCCTCTAACAGGCTCAGCTATTAATAGCAGAGCTGAAATGTCAGTCACCGCTGTAGAACCACCCACAGCCTGAGCAGGAAGTGAAGCCTGAAGCTGTAAAAACAGTTGTTGTGGATGGTAACAAAGGCTATATATGTGTGATCCTTTGTGTCTCCATTTTAATGTATTACTTAGTATAACACCATGTATGCCTTCATATTATGGCACGTAAAAGCTGCCTGTACAACTATACACTTTCTAATGTGTTAACAAAATGGCCGCCACATAATGTGCTTGTAGAGAGAACCACCGTATAATCCAAGATGGCATGTGATGCTTTCTTACCTTGCCAACCTTCAACAGTATAAAAACCTGCCATTTTGAGAATAAAGACAGAAAGCGTATCCAGACCAACTTGGGTGTTTGGTGTGATCTCTTTCTCGGTGCATCTATCGTAGGATAATTTGGAGACCCCACTAGGATGTAGAGCCCCTTTGAGGTTCCATCCATATTACAGTCACAGCCTGAACAGAAAGGGAGAGCTTGAAGCTGTAGAACCGCCCACAGCCTGAACAGGAAGTGGGAGCCTGAAGCTGTAGAACCGCCCACAGCCTGAACAGGAAGTGGGAGCCTGAAGTTGTAGAACCAACCGCCCACAGCCTGAACAGGAAGTGGGAGCCTGAAGCTGTAGAACCGTCCACAGCCTGAACAGGAAGTGGGAGCCTGAAGCTGTAGAACCGCCCACAGCCTGAACAGGAAGAGGGAGCCTGAAGCTGTAGAGCCACCCACAACCTGAACAGGAAGAGGGAGCTTGAAGCTGTAGAACCGCCCACAGCCTGAACAGGAAGAGGGAGCCTGAAGCTGTAGAGCCACCCACAACCTGAACAGGAAGAGGGAGCCTGAAACTGTAGAACCACCCACATCCTGAACAGGAAGTGGGAGCCTGAAGCTGCAAAACCGCCAACAGCCTGAACAGGAAGTGGGAGCTTGAAGCTGTAGAACCACCCACAACATGAACAGGAAGTGGGAGCCTGAAGCTGTAGAACCGCCCACAACATGAACAGGAAGTGGGAGCCTGAAGCTGTAGAACCGCCCACAGCAAGACAGGAAGAGGGAGCCTGAAGCTGTAGAGCCACCCACACCTGAACAGGAAGAGGAGCTGAAGCTGTAGAGCCACCCACAACCTGAACAGGAAGAGGGATCCTGAAGCTGTAGAGCCACCCACAACCTGAACAGGAAGGGAGCTGAAACTGTAGAACCACCCACATCCTGAACAGGAAGTGGGAGCCTGAAGCTGCAAAATCGCCAACAGCCTGAACAGGAAGAGGGAGCCTGAAGCTGTAGAACCGCCCACAACATGAACAGGAAGTGGGAGCTGAAGCTGTAGAACCGCCCACAGCCAAGACAGGAAGAGGGAGCCTGAAAGCTGTAGAGCCACCCATAACCTGAACAGGAAGAGGGAGCTTGAAGCTGTAGAGCCACCCACAATCTGAACAGGAAGAGGGAGCTTGAAGCTGTAGAGCCACCCAAAACCTGAACAGGAAGAGGGAGCCTGAAACTGTAGAACCACCCACATCCTGAACAGGAAGTGGGAGCCTGAAGCTGCAAAACCGCCAACAGCCTGAACAGGAAGAGGGAGCCTGAAGCTGTAGAACCGCCCACAACATGAACAGGAAGTGGGAGCCTGAAGCTGTAGAACCGCCCACAACCTGAACGGGAAGCGGGAGCTTGAAGCTGGCTGTGGCTCTGTGAACAGCACAATGAGACAACCCCTTTAATTTCATACACGTTCTTCTTTCTTTTAATGTTTCCAGTGTGAATCTACAATGTACAAAACAAATGAAAAACGGAATGAAAAGCTGCGTCCAGAGGTTTGGTGGGTGCTGGACCTTATTATACTGGTTCTAGTGGGAGCTGAGCATTATCTCCCAGTTCTTATCTGCCTTTGGGGCATTCCCACACACACATGCTAATGGTGATGAGTCACCGAGACTGACAGTCTATATCCAGAGCTCTGCAAGTGCACAGGATCACAGGAGGTGAGAGCAGTCCTGACTAAGCAGGAGAGCCGAGTATAGTGGAGAGAGGAGCCGAGTATAGAGGAGAAGGGAGAAGAGAGTATAGAGGAGAGGGGGAGCAGAGGAGCCAAGTATAGAGGAGAGAGGAGGGTGGGCAGGAGAGCTGAATATAGAGGAGAGGGGGAGCCGGGGAGCCGAGTACAGAGGAAAGGGGGAGCAGGGGAGCCGACTACAGAGAAGAGAGGAGCTGAGTATAGAGGAGAGAGGGAGAAGAGAGTATAGAGAAGGAAGCTGATTATAGAGGAGAGGAGGAGCAGAGGAGCCAAGTATAAAGGAGAGAAGAGGGTGGGCAGGGGAGCAGAGGAGCCAAGTATAGAGGAGAAAGGAAGCAGGAGAGCTGAATATAGAGGAGAGGGGGAGCCGAGTACAGAAGAGAGGGGAGGGGGCAGGAGACACGAGTACAGAGGAGCCAAGTATAGAGGAGAGGGGAGCAGGAGAGCTGAATATAGAGGAGAGGGAGAGCAGAGGAGCAGAGTACAGAGGAAAGGGGGAGCAGGGGAGCCGAGTACAGAGGAGAGGGGGAGCAGGGGAGCCGAGTACAGAGGAAAGGGGGAGCAGGGGAGCCGAGTACAGAGGAGAAGGGAGCTGATTATAGAGGAGAGGGGGAGCAGAGGAGCCAAGTATAGAGGAGAGAGGAGGGTGGGCAGGGGAGCAGAGGAGCCAAGTATAGAGGAGAAAGGGAGCAGGAGAGCTGAATATAGAGGAGAGGGGGAGCTGAGTACAGAAGAGGGGGGGGGGCAGGAGAGCCGAGTACAGAGGAGCCAAGTATAGAGGAGAGGGGAGCAGGAGAGCTGAATATAGAGGAGAGGGAGAGCAGAGGAGCCGAGTACAGAGGAAAGGGGGAGCAGGGGAGCCGAGTACAGAGGAGATGGGGAGCAGAGTATAGAGGAGAGGGGGCGCAGAGGAGCCAAGTATAGAGGAGAGGAGGAGTGGGGGAGCCGAGTACAGAGGAGAGGGGGAGCGGGGGAGCTGAGCACATAGGAGAGGGGGGAGCGGGAGAGCCGAGAACAGAGGAGAGGGGGGAGCGGGAGAGCCGAGGAGATGGGGAGCTGAGTACAGAGGAGAGAGGGAGCAGGAGAACAGAGGAGAGGAGGAGCCAAGTACAGAGGAAAGAGGGAGAGCCGAGTACAGAGGAGAGGGGGAGCAGGAGAGCCGAGTACAGAGGAGAGAGGGAGCAGTTAAACAGATTAGAGGGGTAACCAAGTACAGAGGAGAGAGGGGGAGCCAAGTACAGAGGAGAGAGAGAGCGGGGGAGCCGAGTACAGAGGAGAGAGGGGGAGCCAAGTACAGAGGAGAAGAGGAGCAGGGGAGCCGAATACAGAGGAGAAGAGGAGCATGGGAGCTGAGTACAGAGGAGAGGGGGAGCTGAGTACAGAGGAGAAGAGGAGCGGGGGAGCCGAATACAGAGGAGAGGGGGGAGCGGGGGAGCCGAGTACAGAGGAGAGGATGAGCGGGGCAGCCGAGTACAGAGGAGAGGGGGAGCCGGGTACAGGGGAGAGGGGGAGCGGGGGAGCTGTTTACAGAGGAGAGGGGAAGCAGGAGAGCCAAGTATAGAGGAGAGGTGGAGCCGAGTACAGAGGAGAAGGGAGCAGAGGAGCCGAGTAAAGAGGAGAGGGGGAGCCGAGTACAGAGGAGAAGGGAGCAGAGGAGCCGAGTACAGAGGAGAGGGGGAACAAGGAAGCGATCAGATACTTTTTAAAGCAAGATAGTCAGTTTAGTGACACAAATCTATTTCCCAAATGAAAAAGAGAGACATTTATAGAGCTAAGAGGGACAGAGGGACCTGGGTGGAAAAATTGGGACACTTGGGAGGTATGGCAGATTTGTCTGGGGTCCCGCCGCTTCCTTTAACATCTATAGTGATGACAGACACCACATCGCCCACGCCGCTCGCCTGTGTCATCTGCGCCATGCTTGTCTGGAGCGGGAACCAGGGCTGTGGAGTCGGAGTCGTCATAAAATGGACACAACTCCGACTCCCAAAATATATAATTATTGGTCCAGTTAGTTCGATGCAAAGAGCAAGAGGAATTGGGTCCGGCCAGTGCTACTGCTCCCATATCTTCAGCCTCATCACATGAGGAGTGTAATTGATGACATGGAGCGGGCAAAGCGCTGCCCCAGGGGACAAGTTTCCCGTTTCCCCAGGGAAAACCCATTTTTCCCAGCAACTTTTTCCCCTTTCTTTCAAAGTACGGGCCCAGTCCCCTACTTACATCTTCCCCGACTTCCCTATGCCCCCTTGTTCCCAAACGGGGGGCCCCTAGGGGGCGGGGGCTGCCCATTTAAAAACTAAAGTAAAGCCCCATAAAAAACAAAGTGCCAGCATCCCACAGCTCCACACGAGTTTAAAGAAAGTTAGGTAAAATCTTCAAAAAAAAAAAAAGGCCCCCCACAGAAAACCAAAACAAATGAAAAAAACGGGTTCCCTGCACTATCCAAAACAAAAAAAAAAAAGGAAAAATACTTTTAAAATAAATAAAACCCCTTTTTTTCCGACTTACTTTACAATTTAAATTTAAGAAAAAAACCTACAGCCCCTATCCCGTATGTAACCCGGGGACTGCCTGTATTAGAAATTCAACCATTCAAAAATTAAAACTGACTGGGCTGGGGAAATTTCCTTTATCCCCTGTTTTTGTTAGAAAATGTTCCCCCCTGTGGTCCCCGTTTCCCCCAAAACCCAAAAGTTAGTGAAAGAGGGGCCCGTTCTCAAAGCCGGGAAAAAGGGAGATCAAGTGTGAGGTCATTTTTGGAAGGATCTGATGGGGGCGATACTATTTTCAAAAAAAAATTTCAAGACTCCACAAATTTTCCCTTGCAGTTTTTGCAATTTTAAAATTTTTTTTTGGGTCCCTTAAAGTGTACCCAATAAATAAATTTTACATTTACAAGAAAAAATTGGTAACAATGTTCTAAAAACTTGTGCCTTTCAGGTTTCCCAATCTAAACCCTCCACAAACAGCTTTTTTACATGAGGCTCCCATAATTTTTTTATACAGTCATTTTAACCCACCCTTATACTTTAAAATTTGACTTGCAAGTATTTAGCATCTGCTTATTTTCTGCAATTTTTTCCCTGTAACTGCTTGTTACTTTTTTTCTATTAATAATAAAAAAGTTAATTTTTAAATTATTTTGTTAGTATTTGGTAAATTTCCACCTTTGGCTTTCTTTCGGCTTGAATCCTTCTGGGCCTGGATCAGATTAAAAGCAGGTTTAACCAAAATCGCTCCCAGGTTCTTTACACATTCCCAAGTTGGTGCAACGGGATTGGGTATGAATACAGTTTTTTTCTTTAATTTAAAACCCACAAGGTTCAAAAGCAAAACATTTTTTTACCCTTTTTGGTTGGTCTTGTCGGGTCTACCAAAAATAGTTTGGGTTTAATTGTATCATAAGGTGTTAAACAGCCTGGTGTTTTCATTTTACTACCGCAAAGGTTACCCTTAAACAAAACGCCATGGGTTAAAGAGTCGGAGGTTTGGGAAATTGAGGAGGGGGGGCCCTTTGGCTTGCCGACTCCACACCCCGGCGGGAACACCCACCATTAATAAAAAGAAAGGGTTCCTGAGGACTTTTTTCTTTTAGGCCGGGGTTCCCCTTTTAAACCGTTTTTTTTCCCCCCCCCCCCAAAAAGATAGATTTTTTTTTAAAGATAAATATCCCCTTTTTGTATGGGCTGAAATTCTCCTTAGGTCGCTATAGCTACAGACCTGTTTGTTTCCCCCGGATAGGCTGCCGCACGGGTTTTGCTATAGCTACAGCCCTGTACAATCTCTGTTTTGAAAAGGCTGGCCAGCCTGGTTGCTATAGCTACAGACCTGGCTTCAATTTGCACCCTAGGGAAGACATTAAACACGCCCCCTGAATTCAAATTAAAAACCAAAGGAAAACAAGACTGAAGTAAGTTTAATTTCTTGGGTAGTGAGAAAAACCCCTTTAAGTAAATGAGGAGCTTTTAATGTTACTTTATATGTTACGGATACGTTTTTTTACAAAATAAATAATTTCCTCCTTTTGGAAATCCTCTAGTTGTTTGATTGAAGCCCAATTTTTTTTGGCTGCAGACCCCGGACGCCTGGGCCTGACTCCCGGACCTCTATAAAGGATATAGTTTGGGAAATTTTAGTATCCACACAAGACAGGTTTGCGTTTAAAAAAAAAATAACCCGTTTTTACTACAGCGGGTATATTTTGTAACCCTTTGGGTTTAATAAGGGCTTGATAACATGCCATTTGGGGCCGGAGCCCTTTCTTTTTTCAGCTTACAGTGCATTTTTAAAAATAAGATACGCGGCTGAGTCCTGGTTTTCAGTTTTTTAAAAGTCCAAAAAGAACACAGGGTAAGTTTCATTATAATGTCAAGGTCCTGAAGCGAAGGTCGAGAGTCCTTGAAATTTTATCCCTTTTGGGGAAACGAGGAAAAAATTTTTATGGGGGTTTAAAACCCCCTTTAAATTTGGGGCAATTTTCCCCCCTTTTTCCAAAAAAAAAAAACGAAACAGTTGTTAGTGGCGTGGGAAACCGCCTTCAAACTGAAATAGAAAAAAAACCCTTAGACACTGCTTCACAAAGTCGTTTCCCGCACATTTCCCTTTTCCCAGCTCCTGTCTTTTTACCCGTTGGGAAAACCCAGGGTTTTGCGAGGACGGGAAGGGATAGTGAGGCTTCACCCAGGTTTAGACGAATCATCCCCTAAACAGATGTTCCCCCTTTTTAAACTGGACTTTACCAAGGGGCCCCGGTGAGCCCACTAAGCTTTCCCTTTTATATTTTGGGGCAGAAAAATTTGGGGCCTTTTCCAAACAACAGAATACAATCTTTAATAATATTTTTAGCAAAACAACATAGGGCAAAAGGTAACTAAAAATTTTTGTAATTCAGTTTGCAATATGGCCCCTTTTTCCCAACCCCCCAAATCCCTTGGGAAACCCGTTAGCTGGGTTTGGGAAAAAAAGTTTCCCCCCCCCTAAAACCCCTTTTTTTAAAACCTATTTTCCCATGATATGGTTTTTGTAGGTTTCGTTCTAGGGAGGGAAAGGGTTTTTAAAAAACATCTTGGGAAGGAAGTGGCTTTTGAAAAAAAACCAATCTGGAATTTCTTTTTCCCCCCCGATTGGGAACTTTCCCGAGTAATTAAAAGGATAAACCCCAAATTCCCCCCCTTGTATGCAAGATAAGCTGATTCCCATTTTATGTGGTGGATTAAACCCGCCAACCCGGGAAAAATTTATCCCCTCCTAAATATTGGGGAAACGGGATGTTCTGTTCCATGCCTTAAAAGTATTTGGTGTCCCTTATTGGGGGAATTTTATTGGCAAATTTGTCCAAACCCTCATCTCCTCCCAGGCACAGGGAAAGGGCCAAAAAAGGCATAGATGAGGCCGGGGGAATAGGGCATGTGTGTAAACCAAACCAAAAAGTTTGGTTTTTTTTTTCTTTTTTTTTTTATAAAATGTTGGGGTTTTATTAAAGTTTTCATCATATTAAAAAAATTTTTTTCAATATCAAAAAATCATGGGTTTTGGGGGCAAAAATAAGCAGCAAAGAAAACAGTCCCCACATAGGGGAATTTCCTTTGGGAAATAGAAAAAACAAAAGCAAAATGTCATCTGCTTTGTTAAGTAGGTTCGGCATTTATGTTCGGGGGGATAAAAAAAATAAACCCGGTGGAATCTAAAAGGAGAGTTAAAAACCCCGTTTTTCCCCCCTTTGGGTTTTTTTCTTTTTTCCCAAACCATGTGGGTGTCGGTGAGTTTTATTTTCCTGAGGTTCAATTATTCCCATTAAAGCAATATTATTTCCGGATTTAGTTTTTCAATGTTCAGAGGGCCCCCTCGGGCCCCCCTTTTCAAAGGTTGCAAGGACCCATTGTTGGGTTTCCCTTCTAAATTGACAGAGGTAGCAGGGCGTTTTAACAAAAACTTTTTATAGGAAGCTTCCAAAAAGTTTGAAATTTCAAAATTTTGGAAGCAAAAATTCTATTCCCACCAGACATGATGTTGTCTTTTGCGTTACAAAGGGGGTTAGGCTTTTGGGAAAACCTCACTGGGCCGGTCTCAAAGACCAAATGGGGCCCCCCCTTCGGAAACCCCATTTGAAACCATTTGGGTGTTTTTTGGTTCTAAAAGTTTTAAAGGGTTACACAGGGTATTTGGGTTTGGGTTGCGGGTATAGTTTGGGAAACTCCTTTGTCCTTGTGTGTCTTGTCTTGTTTTCCCCCTTTTCCCCTGACTTGGTATTTTTTTATTATGTAATTGTCTTCTTTTTTTACAGGGCCCCGTTTAGTTGCAGTAAAATTTTAGATTTCCTACTAGGATGGCTTTAAGGCCTGTGTTTTGTTAACAGCAATTATTGTGTAATATTTGAAATCAAAATTTTTTGTGGGGTACATTGCTTTAAAGTTATTAAATCGGTAAAAACATCGTGTGTAAATTTCTGTTAATAGCCCCCGTGGCTTTTTGGTTGTAAAAAATAATAAATATTTACAATTTAAAAAAAAAAAAAAGGACTTGGTATGGTCCCTCGAACCGGAATTCCAAAGCTTTCCGGGAGTGTTTCTTAAAAGGGACAAACCCGGTCAACCCGGCTTTTAGCGTTTTTGGGGCTCCATTTTTGGGCGTCAGGAAACTGGCAAAGAAGAAAACACTTTTCCCTGCACTTCGTTAGTTAAGGTTTCTGAATTTTTATCACATAACTAGTTTAGACTATCACACCCAATTGGGCAAAGGGAAATTTGGGGGAAAGTTAAAACCCCCTAGTCTTTGGGGGGCTTTCCAAACAAAATTTCAAAATGGGTTTAAACTTATGTTTCCCCCTGTGGAGTGTTTTAGGGCGGGTTTCAATTCCCCAGGCTCTGCGGGGGGGTTTTTTTGGGAAAACTTTTTCCTGTAAAAATTGGGGGCCCTGTCCTGAACTTTGGTCGTTTTCCGGGAGTACAAAACCCCAGGGGCAAGTTCCATTACCAGTTTCTTTTTCTTGGGCCCCCTTTTCCCGTGGCATTTTTGCCCTGAGTACAAACCCCATCCATCCTGAAAAAAAAAATCTTTCACAAATTTTGGCGTACTCCCTACCTGCCACTTTTTGGCAAATGAAAAATAGCGAGTTTCAAACGTTGGAAAGGGATATAGAGGTTGGGGATACGTTCCCTTGGATTTTTTGCTTTTCTTTCCCAGGATTATTTACCTGACAGGTGTGACAGTTCTTTGCAGTGTAGGACTGCAGCCTGTCCGAAAACCCCCGGGGGGGCCCCTAATTTTTCCATTTTTTTTTGTGCCAATGGGTTGGCATTTTTTGGGGGTGGGGAGGTGAAGGAGATTTAGGAAAAAGTAGGATACCATTTCCCTTGGTAAAAAAAGTTTTCCTTTCCCAACTTCCCATAAACCGTCCTCTCCTAGGGTTTTTCCCCCCCTTTTTCCCCCCTTTTTCCCGGCATTTGCCTTGGCTTCTTTGGGTCTATCTAGAGAATAGGTTTTTTGCCCACTTTCCCCCACAAAAAAATCGTTTAGGATTTTTGCAATGGGAAAACATATGTACGGTTCGGGAAATGGGGGACTTTTTGTTTCAATGAGTTTTGTAACCCGTCCCTGATCAAAGAAATTTTCTCACTGAAATTCCCCTTTCCCCCCACCCTTCCGAATCCAAGATTCAGAGAAGAGGGTTTTGGAATGTAATGCCCTGGGGGGATCCTTTGCTAAACCCGGGGGCTAGCTGGCTGAATAATATCCCCAAAAGGGCAGACGCCTGCGATTCCCCCTTGGAGGCACAAACCGGGCGCGTCCCCACACCCGCCACAAAGAGGGAAAAAAGGGGTCATTTAAAAAATCAGGACCCGCAAGAGCTGGTGCCGCAGAATAGCCTCCCCAAAAGAGAAAGGGAAATCTTTTTTTCTTCTGTTGGGCAGGCAGAAAGGGGGTTCTGCTTTGTGCCCTTCATACATAGGCTGCAATTTAAGCTGCTTTGTTGTGTGGGATTCAGTGGGGACTGTCTAATTGGGGGGTAACGGCACCCTGGTTTCACTGTTTAAATTTTTAAAAGGTGGCACAGGTAAAGGGATTCCCATGTCTGTTTTGGAAAATTTTTCCCATAGGACAGTTGGGCCGCTTTTGTTAAAAAAGAATTTTTTTTCCCCCTGGTCCATACAAATGCCCTTCCGGGATTTAAAATTTCTAAATGACACAATACGACATAGGGGCTTTCCCCATAAATTGGACTGAAAAGGGATTTTTAAAGTACGGGGGCCACTGGATTGGGGATTTTATATCAGCTTTTTCAGGTGGTCCCAAAAAATTTTTGCACCCCAAAAAAGTTCTGTCTGCCCTTGAAATCAAAAAAACCGTTTATAAAAATGTTTAAAGGGGGCCAATTTTTAATTTTAGGGGGTACAGTGAGTGGTAATTTTCAATTAATCCACTATTGGGGGATACAAAAAACAAAAATCTTAGTACTAAACCTTTTTTTTGGGGATAGACTTTTTGTTTGATACAACCCAGAGGGTCCCCGGGGGTTTCCCCAGAGGGGCTTATGAGTGGAACCCCGGATGGTTATAGGGAATTTTGAGTGGGGGTTGGGGGGGACCACTGCCCGTCCCCATTCAGTGCGGGTAGTTTAGTCCTGTTCAGGACTCTCCTCCCTCCTTTTCTCTCTTTATCATCTTTTTCTTTTTTCCCTTTTTACAGTTTCGGGTTTATGTGGCCCCTTTTTTTCCCCCAATTAAAAAAAGGTTGGGGGGGGCCCTCATCTTGGTCTAACCCCCTGTATTTTCCCCCCGACTTGTAATTGTGCAAATTTTTTCCCTTTACATCAACTTGCATTTGTGCTATCTTTCCACTTTTTTTTTTCTATCTGCACTTTCCCCTTGCTTTTTTCTAAAGAAGGGTGTTGCATTTCCGTGGGATCTCCAAACGGGAAAAAATCATTTAAGTTTATCTGCACTTGGGAAATTTATTCCTTTTAGGAACGTTCCCCTTTTCATTACTCTTCCTTAAATGGGCCGGGTTTTGGGAATGGGCATGTTTCCCTCATCCCCCATACCCCCCTTTAATTTCTAAACCAGAATTTATTCCCAGTTCATCCTGTCTCTGCTGCCCCCGGGGCTGGTAGTTCCCTTGGTTGTTGTTCCCCTGGGGAGAAAATTTCCAACCCCGCCCAAAAAATTTCTCCTGATGCCTCAAATTTTTTGTTCCCGCCGGGGTTTTGGGCATGGAGTTCCTGTTCTTTAAACTTTAAAGTGTTCCCTGGGGGCATCTTTTTAAATCTGCACATCCTGGGTATGTCTATCCATGCTTCTGTAGGTGCCCTGTAACTG
>JAODAL010030047.1:0-20000 GCA_025379985.1 Phyllomedusa bahiana | reverse complement strand
CGCTGGGAATACCCCCAAAGATGCATCCCCGTCTGTAGCATTGGGAGAGAAACAAGTGTAATCTCCCAGGAGCTACCCACACCTCCCCAGGTGGGTCTCAACCTTTGGGTTAAAACTTATAAGGGGAGTAATCCATACAGTTCGAACCATTTTGCTTTCTTCAACAGGCTAATAACACACTCTGCATTATCTGCAGTAACTTGTGATAGTGTGATGTTTTCCAAGTGGGGGTTGGCTCCGGCACAGGCCAAACACCCAACTGTTAAATTATGGGCCCTTACCGTGTATTTAACCCATTCTAGCCACAAATTTTTTCGAGGGGAAACTTGAGTTTCGATAGAAAATACATCTTCCCACTGTATATTCGGGATTGGGACTATTCCTTCTACAGCTTTCTGGAGATTGACCTTTCCATTTGGGGCTATGATGGGTGTGGCCTTGGTGGGTCTGTTCTTGATATTTTTCAATTCAATAAGTCCTAACGTTGGATTTATAAAATTAGTATATGCCCCTAAGACATATTTACCCATATCTGCTGTCGAGGGACTTTCAATATTCAAAAAGAGAGAAAAGCATCTCCTAGAAAAACAACCGTTACCCCATTGTTGAGTGGGGCCCTTTGTCAATGTCATCCGCACTAACAAGGATCTTCCCTTCTCATCCTTACGATCTATGGCCTCCCATGGTTTATCTCCAACCCAGTCCTCACCCCTGTTCCACCCCACATCAGACCAAATACGTAAACAATTTTCATTCCAGGACGGGGTCACACACAAATAGAATTGTCCCCGATTGAAGACCTCTGGTCGAATCGGGTTTCCCACCGACAAACTTTATCCTGAGAAACAATGTCACAATGAATCAAATGGAAAGGTTTTTGGCACCCTTGGGTGGTGTCCCACCAGAATGCATCCACTACAGCATTTGCTAAAAGGTAAAACAAATAAAGGATATACACAATCATTTTGTATGTTTCTGGGATCCCCTTTTACAATGAGAAGCGTGTATCCACGTAGGTTTTCCCTCCAACTTCACTGCAGTGGGGTAATCCAGGATAACCGTAAATGTGGCCTCAAATCTAGCTACCACAAGTTTCTCCTTATATGCCTCTTTATGTACACTCGTCATCCTGGTTTGAAATCGGTACGAATTTCACCTGTAGATTCTGGAAGACAAGCAGAGACTGCATCATGCAAATTAAGTCAACTCTTCTTAGACAATTCAATCACAAATTGTACAGTCCTATCACAATTTCCCCTAGCTCTTGCTCCCTGACTTCCAAACACAGAGGGATGCTTTTCCAACAGTATCTCAAATGGGGTTTAGGCCATGTATTTTGCTTGTGGTGTGTGTCTAACGTGTACATACACTTGGAGAAGTTCTGGCCAAGGGTAAGGGGAATCACTCCAAGACTGGTCATATTTTCAATGTAGTTGTTTTTTCAGCGTACCACTCATTCTCTCTACCTTCGCAGAGCTTTGGGGATGGTACGTTTGCGTGTTGTAGGGCCCAAAACTACCCCTAATATGTTCCATAACTCTCGCAAAACCGAGGAAGATAAAGCAGGACCCTTCTGACCTCGTATACCTGAGGGATTACTCAAATCGGACAACAATTTCAGGAAATCAACATCTTTTGCCCGTTAATCACTTTAGGAGGTCATGTTGGGTCACTGCAGGGTAGGCATTCTGGCCATCCTGAAAAACATATGTCCACTCACTGCAAACCAGGACATATACATACTTCCCCACTCTTTATGACATCCTGATTTGGTCCACTTGACCTTTTGAACGGGGTACTCGGGTTTTGACCAGGTCTGCATAGGTACCTATGAGCAGTGGTGGAAGGGGTGCAGGTGGTGCAGATGGTTCATCGCTTGATTGGTAGGCTGCAATCAAGGAACTGTATGTTCCTGAGCATAGGTACAATTGTTCAGCACATATTCTGAGTGCCTGATTCTTGTCCGACGATGAGTATGCTTCCATGGCCCAGGCTGCCAATTGCAGGAGTACATCGAATCTATGTAAACAGACACAGGCCTTTGCACTTCCAAATCCTCTTTCGAGAGTTGCCCCCATCTGTTCATCCACTGTTTTTATACTCTCCTATGCAGTTTTGCAGATTGTGCTCGTGTTCTGATATACTTTCTGAGGGTCCCAGCCGGGCTTTCCAATCACATGAGCTGGAGTTTATCAGTTTCCATGTGTATTTAATGAATTCCTCCCTCTGAAGCTCTGTGAGGTTACCAAATGGGCTCAGGATCCCAGCCACTTGGATGACACTACACCAAGAGCTGCTGCTTTGCGGCTTGGTCCGATGTCTGGTTTTTCCCCGGGGGGTCCCCCCCCCCCCCCCTGTTTTTTGTCTTTCACTTTTTCCATGGGCTTTTAACCTTTAAAACGGCCTACCTTTGTGGGCAGTTCAAGTGCTATCCAATCAAGGATTTGATTTTGTACTGCATGTTTAACGGGTCCCCCTGCTGCCGATGTGAATCCTCGATTTTCCAAATTGAGCCCAAAATCACATGTGCATGCCATAGGATATCTTGAGTCCGTCCATATATTGAACCGTTCTTTCCTTCAGCCATGATTTGCAGCTTCTTCCAGAGCTTGGCGTTTCCAGCCACTTAAGCTGTGAGAAGTGCGGGGGAGTGCTTCTGCCATGAGGAATTTCACTTCATGTGGTTAACTGACAAATCACTGTATGAAAATTCCCGTCTTCATAGCCATATCTTGATCCAACAGTCCAGAGATTAAGATCTGCATGGGGGTATCTCCTCGGTCACCACGTGAAGGGGCTGCGCAGTTTGGCTCTTGTAGGCCGTAGACAGTCATGAGGATCATCATCTCCGGATGTGTAGTCCAATTCCTCATAAACTCTCCCCCCCTGTGTAGTGGAAGGAGAGTGCTGGATTCGAGAACTGTACAGCGTTTGAAAGGATATGGTTGGATGGTAGAACGAGGAGTGAACACTGCAAAGCGCATGGTGGCGTTGAATGAGTCATGTGCATGGTGAGGGTCTGATGTAGCTACTGCAGCCAGATCATGGGGTGCCTTGGATGATCACATCATGTTCCTCAGGGACTATATCTGAGCAGTATTTTGAGTCCAAGGAGTATTTTGCTGCATGGACATGCCTTGAGGGCAGGCAGGATCGGTCCTGGCACACCGTTCCAATCGAGCAGAATAGTACCCTATGGGGCGTTGGCGACCCCGCATGTTGCCCCCTGGTGAGGACTCCAAGGCATGTCCCTCTGTCTTTCAGAGACAAATAGATTGAAAGGTTTGATTGTAGATCTGGTAATCCGAGAGCTGGGCCGTAGACACTGCGGTTCTTTAGGGCAATGGACAGTCCCTTTGCTGTTTGTATCATAGACTATAAGGGTTCGGTGTGCTTTATAAAAGCCAGGTCCCCCCAGTTTTTCAGGCAAGTCATATAGTGGGTTGCATAGATCTGGACGCATCTGGTATCCCTTGACGACAGTGAGGTGATGAGGCCTAGGAAACTTTGTAGTTGTTCTTGATGTTTTTTCTGGATAAGGAATGGAGGGTTGATGGCTTTGTACAGTTCATCCTGTAAAGGTGTCTGGTTCCTTTGGGAAAATCAGTGACCTAGAAACAACAACTCCTTGTTTGGCACCACTATGGAGGCTTTATCCTTGGAGACCTTGCAGGTTGATAGCACCAAATGCTGCAGCAGGGGATAGAGATTTTCCTACCAGATCTTCAGGGCTTCCCCAAGAAGAATATCATCGACATACTGAAGAAGGGTTACTATCATTGGTTATTGGCTACCCATAGGTTGTATAGAAGCTTTCCATAGCCCTGATAAACGATTGGGGGCTATTCTTCTGTGCCCCTTGAGGTGTCCCGGTCCAGGTGAATTGAGATCCCTGAAAGGTAAAAGCAAAACAAGTACTGACAGTCTTCATGAAGAGGGACGCTGAAGAACGCATTAGTCAGATCAAAACTGTGAAGCCTGATGCTGCGAGGGGGGATCTTGGAAGAAGAGTGTTTGGGGTTTGGGAACCACTGGTGTTATTCCAGATAGGGCCTGCATAAACAGCTCATATCTTGCACCAATCGATATCTCTGCGGTTTCCTCCTTTCTGGACTTTTTCTTCACAGGAAAACTAGGGCGTTGCAGGGAGAGATGCAGGAGCAAGTACCCGCCTGTTTTAAAAAGAGACTGTATTTGAGCCTTCAGTCCATCTTCTTGACCAGCTTTGAGGGGATATTGTGGGAGTCTGGGGAAGGAGACTCCATCTTTCAGGTACACAGCACTGGTGGAAACAGAAGAGAGAGACCGACATCATCTGGTCCCTGTGACCAAAGTCCCTGGAGGGAGTTAGAAAATACAGATGAATCCAAAAATAAAAAAGGCTTGGACAAGACATCATCAGTAATAGGAGGAGTGGGCCTTCAATGCACATCGTAAATATCCCATCTTCCGATCCTGGAATTCCTGTAAATTAAGCTCCAGTACCTTCCAGAGGAGAACTGATGTTGGCCCATCAGTTGAAGTAAATCTGCGTCCCAACAGATTAACTGGGCAAGGGGAGAACAATGAAACGGATCCATCAGGTCAGGAAAGGGACCAGCAATTAATTGGTACAGTGAGGGGCGACTTATGTACCGCGACCCTCAACCCACTACAATTTAGGGCATCGGAGTAGATCCGGACCTCAGGAGGCAGTTCCTTGCTGCAATTACAGAGGTGGACGTCACCAGTTGTCCACCAAAAAGTCCATGGGGTTGTCCTGGCCCACAGGAATAGTTCACTACCCCATAGCCGTACGACACCCCCCGTTGGAAAGGCGGCACCAGCGGCACGAAGACCCCTCATTGGGACCCTCCCACTGGTAGTGCAGTCTTTGTTGGTGATGTTTGTTGCTGTGCCGTAGAAGTCGACACGGCAGAATCTCTTGTAATTGGCCAACCTATTCATCTCCAGCAGATAGGTGGCTCTCTAGCGTTTTGCACTCGGGCTGGCGATAGGACAAACTGGCATGACAACTTTTCAGGGGCTAGGGGCAACTCAAAGCCAGTCACAGGTTTAACAGCTTTCTTTTCCCCTTTTTTTTTCCTATCTTGGTTAACCACCTTTTGGAATCCCTTTACCACTGCCAGGGCTTCTTTGTACTCTGAGCCCATAGAGCTCCGGTCTTGTAGCGCAGGACCAGACTCTTGAGGTCATCTTTTAAGCCATCTATCAGGGCTCTCACTAGCAAGGACCATTGGATCTTGTTATGAGTAGAGAACCCTAGGTCCTCATAGTGCTGGCTCAATCTACCTGCAAAAACATCTACAGCAGTCTCCTTGGTCTCTTGATGTACATCCGCAATGTGGTGGCTTGGTCACTTGAGGCAGTCTGTGCCCCGATCTAAGAGCTTGGTCACAAAAGGGCTAATCCAGACTCAAATAAAATATATCAGCCCAGAATGTGATCAATATATCTGGATTGTGGGGAGGAAATCAACAGAGGTCCCTGACAAGCACCAGGTCTCAAAATCTTCCAATTAGCCCCATCTAAAATTGCCTGGTTTGTGACAACTTTCTTAGAAACTGCAGGTGAATTTCATGGGGTCTGTGCAATTTACTGGATAGCAGTCTATCTTTTGGGGGTAAATGCAACAAGACAACGGAGCAAGGTGGAGGCTGCTTGCGATCATCAGCGGACAAGTGAGACTATTCCACTTGTGGTCTGGGTAACATGGGGTACAGGCCTTTTGCCTGTATCGGGGGCTCATTTTCGTGAAAATCTCAAGAACCTACCCTCTTGTCACAGTGCAGCTGTATGCCCTGGTGAGGAAGAAACAATCCTTAACCTCATCTAAATTACATTTCTCATTTTGGTACAAAATTTGAACATGCATACAAGATGAACCCTTATACATTCATTTTAAAGGAACCTTATAAAGACCATATGTAGATAAGGTGGGAGGGAGATGGATCGACCTGTCACCTGTCCATCCTCCCACTCCTTTTCCACTTCATCAAAAGTAAAGATTTGGGTAATAGCAGAATGTGAAGCTGGGTAGCCTCATTGGTCACATCCTTACCGTGCTGTAAGATTGGACCCACAGCATGAATCAGATACATACAAGGAAGATCTCCTGCACTGAGGAGAATAGCTACCCGGTATCATACTCTCCCTCTCCCCCATTTTCTCTGAGATACCTTTCACAATCTTGTTGGGCTTCTGAATCCAGCTGTTTTCTCTAAGGTCTCTGCCAATTCCCCCTCGTGGGTGACAATTGGGTATTGGCAGGGTTAACTATTGCTCGATCCGTATTGGTTCATAATATCCCCATGTCCTATGGGAAAATAGCACTTGTCCATCACGCAGTAACCGTTTGGCAACTATGTAACTAAGCTTAAGGATCCCATTTCTCTTCGTTGTAGACACCACCTGGAGAGGTGTACAATGACTAGTAGCCAAACCCATCCCCCGGAATCCCCCCTGTAGAAACGGGAGGTGACTACTGCACTTCGTGCCGCCACCCCCCACCTGAGGTTCCCTTGGGCCTTTAGGGGCGTCACGAAGGGGCGTTTCCTTTGTGTCTTCAGCACCTCCTACTACCATGACTGGTAACAGGGGCGGGTGGATCGGGTTGCTGGGGGCGGTGCCTGGGGTTTGACTACAGGTACCGCTCTGGGGATGGACAACAGCAGGAGGTCCCCTGATAAAACTGTCCTTCGGGATTAAACCAAGGGTATAGGGGGCGGCGTAGGGTCGGATCTGGACTAGCCCATAGGGTGCAGTCGAGTCTTAGGTTGCCCCACAAACTACTACAATCCTCTCCGCCCAATATATGATTTTGCTTACCACATGCACTACAGGTCCACCCCTTCGGGTCCGCCAGCGCCCGACATTGTATAGTGCGGTGGTTGCGAGTGCTTCTTTACACAAAATATGCTTTAACAACACTTTTCATATAACCAGACAGTTTTGTCATCATATCATCCTCCGCCACAGCCCACTACTTCCACAAAACCATCCTTTGCAAACATTTGTGTCCACTCGGAGGTGATCCTGTGCCATCTCCAGCCATCCCCTTTTATCGGAAAATTTTTCTCTATGAAACTCTCCATGTAATCTCCTGCACTTGATTGGCTGACAATCTGCCCCATCTTTGGCAATCCCACCAACTTATACATTTTTACATGCATTTGTAACAGTACCATTTTCCTTCTTTCCTACAAACAATTCTCCTTGACAGTTCTCTGCCTCTTCAGGGCAACATTATTGCTCTTTTACGAAACAGATTAAAACATTTTGGTGTTCTATGTTTGGGATCCTCCAAACCCGACAAAGACAACAACACCGTGTCCACCGGCCCTGTGCCACGGATCCCGGTCTCACAACACAAAATTCTATCAAAATAATAAAAAATCCCTAACCTAACAAACAATAGTCCCACCCATGGTTGCCACAAGTGGGTACCCAGTGATCCTGCCCGTCTGTTGTTCAAATTATATATATATATATATATATATATATGAAATAAATTATAGTATATATATATATATATATCTATATATATATATATATTATGATAATATATATATATATATATATAATATATACCGGAACAATCCCTAGTTGTAATTAGTCCCGACCCGGACCCCACCTGAATATTCTAGTATACAACAAAATCTTGTCCTAAATTAACCCGAGACCCCTTGCCACTCAACAATTAACCTGGGAGAACTGATCGAGGGTTCCCACATATAATTGCAACCAACCAAACCGGCAAAGGGGTTCGTGACTAAAAACAGTGACAATCAGAACTACTTGGAAGGTCACAGCAAAAAACAAAATTCGGATACTTGGTCCGGGCTGGTAACAAAAGTTCTCTAGGGTCATTCACTTTATGGTGACCACCCGCGACCAGGATGCCACAGTCAATCTACAAACCCGTGAGACATCAAAAGGCCAATGGTATTTAAATACTCATAGATGTATCAACATCACCGTGACTTTTTAGAGGCAGTCAGTCCTCAATTTGATATCCTCCGGGTCCTCGAGACGCGCCTCTGGGCAGTGTTCGGTCCGTCGGGGGTCCTGGATCCGCCTCAGGCCAAGCCCCACGTTGGGCGCCAAAGGTGTCGGGGGGCCCGTTTTGCCAACACTGGGGTCACCTGTTTGTCCCGGTACTGCCAAATCAACGATCAGGGGAACACGTATCGGCCCGATAGAAACTGAGTCAGACACAGAGTTCTGGTTCAAATCTCATTCCAAGTTCCAAGTAATTCTAAAACAATACAAAGCATTACACACATATTTATATGATCGTGTAATCAAGCAAGCGCAGCGCGCGATAGATGGGGCGAGTAGGAATTGCACGTATTTCCATCTTTAGGCCAGCTTCTGATAAAAAAGTCTCTGGGAATTGAATCAGTCGAAACTCAGTTGATTTCCAGTAAAACGAAACTTAATGAAGGGGAAATTTGATAACCAGATGTCCATCCTGGGAAACTGAATAACAAATATACATCCTGACCCGGCAACCATCTTAAATGCTTCATATTGTGCTGTATCATTCTCCGACAGAAATGGATTCCACATTTTATCTGAGATGTCTTTTTAAGGAGAAAAGCTTGGGATTTCATAACTAATATGCTTTGCAGTATTAGTTTAAACCTCTTAACCCTCACACTGAAACAAAGGAAAGTGTGAATATTGTGCCGACGCCCTGTAATGGCTGAGGGACTTGTCCTGGGGGGTGGAGCAAAGTCAGGGGTGTAGACCGAACTGCTGTAACAGAAGGGAACCATGCCCCAGAGACAGCCCACCTATGACACAAGTCACCCTGCCCCCTGTAACCACACCTACTGCTCCAGCCCTGCCCAGTACACCCAGACTACCTGAACCTTTAGTGCCACTGCCCGCCCCTTCCATGTCACTTCCTACTCCAGCCCCGCCTACTGCTCCCATTAGGATGTCACATCCTCTTCCTTCTGGGTTAATGCCCGCCCCTTCCTGGGTCACCACTTTCACTTCCTGGACCAAGATGGTGGAACATAGTACTGTATGTCCAATGATGGATGCAGATACTGGGGATATATGGCGACCAGGCCCAGCCAGCCCTACAGTGGAGAACCTCATGGTACTGGGAGCAGAAGATACAGTGGGAGCAGGCTCTAACAGCATGAGGATGACAAGGGAGGAGGAAGAACGAGCAGCTGAGCTCATACGACAAGTCAGGGCAGATAGACGGCACACCAGCTGACCCACTGCATAGCACACCCCGAGAAGGACACTGGAGGAGTAGTCAGCTGACCAGTGGAGAGGGCTCAGGAATTGACTACGGCAGACCCCCTTATCTCACAGGCCTCACTGCAAGGGAGGGGGGTGCGAAGGCCCGAACATATTATGTTACATTCCCACCGAGTCAAGTGTCTGTCTTAACAAGTGAAATTACTGGACCCTGAGAAACAACCTATGCCCTATTACAGAAAGATTTATGGTCCTTGTCGGAAGTTGAAGCAGGGGATTCAGACGGGCTCATTGTGGCCAAATCCCTCATCAAGCCGTCAGATATGGATGAGGTCACTGCTGCCTCCAGAGTGTAATGTTGTGAACAGCTGAAACAATGGGCTGGGGACAGACTTTCAGATCAGGCATTGACACTGACAGACTTCACTCAGGATAAAGGGGAAAACAGTGGAGAGATATCATGCATGGATAACTCAGATGTTCTCTGATTTAGGATTTTCTTCCTTTGAGAAGCCACATGCTCGGATGCTGACCAGTGCCTTTGTGGATGGCCTGCTGGAACCTATGAGGAAGCAGCTGAAGATGGTTCGGCCTGAGTACAAGACTCTACCAACAGATGTGGTGCTTCTAGTTGCAAAAGGCATCGAGAGCAATCTGCCTGCGGGATATGTGGGATGAAAGCCTGCTCCTGTGATGGTGGCCGACACATATGAGGACCCTGGAGCCTACAAGCCAAGACCACCGCTTACTTGCTTGAACTGCAACAGAGCAGGACACTGGCCCCCCGCAAATCAAGAAGAGGAGAACACCACAAGCCCAGATACTCAGACCCTGCTCCTGATGTCTGTCCTATTCCTGAAGCCCAGCATCCATAGGACAGGGATATCCACTCTCGTGCAAATTCTGGTATGAGGCAGTGAAGACAACTCCCTTCCAACTTGATGAAGATGCTTGGAGTCCTTTAAGAAGCTGAAGAAAGCTATTGCCAGTGCCCCTGCGCTAGGCATCCTGGCCTACCAGAAGACCTTCAAGCTCTTTGTATCGGAAAGGGAAGGACATGCCCTGGGAGTTCTAGCACAGGCCCATGCAGGCCGAAACAGACCAGCTGGATACTACTCTGCAAGACTGGACCCAGCTGCAAGGGGAGGACCTTCCAGTTTACAAGCTGTAGCTGCAGCCCAAGTGCTGCTGGACAAGACAGCGTATATTGTAGTCGGACACTCCCTCATCCTTCTGGCTCCACGTGACATCTCCGCCATTCTCAACCACAACATCTCTCATCAGCACAGCGTCTCAGGCTTCAGTGTTCTCTCCTCCTGCCGGATAACGTCACTCTGCTGCGCTGTTGTGTTCTTCATCCAGCCACCTTACTTCCCTTTTCTCAAGGGGGGAATGAGGACGAAGAGGAATCATAAGAATCCGGTGTACATGAAGAAAGCCATGATTGCTTAGAAGTCATGAAGATGGAAACCTTTCATTTGAACCCGGATATGGTTCTTTTTGTGGATGGATCCAGATTTGCAGACAGTGCAGGACAATTTCACACGGGATATGCCGTGAGCACATCACACGCAGTGTTGGAAGCAAGAAGTCTGCCATTGCATAAGTCAGCCCAAGAAGACGGCAGCATGACGTTTGGCAGAGGGCAAAACGGCCAACATATGTACGGACTCAAGATACGCTTTCGGGGTCGCCCATGACTTTGGACCTATTTGGAAAGCACGAGTTTCTCACGGCTGCGGGAACCCCAGTGAAACATGGACAAGCCATTCAGGTCCTGATGGATGCACTGCTGCTGCCATGGACAGTGGCTATACTGAAAACCAAGGCACATGGGAAGCTGAATACAGAAGACAAAACTACTTGGCTGACCAAGCAGCCACACAGGCCACAGGAGGTGAGAAAGGGGAAGCAAGTCAGCTGTCAGTGGTGCAGGAGGAAACTTACACCCAACCTGCAAGGAGACTGCTGGCCAAGATGCAGGAACAAGCTCCTCTGGAAGAACAGGAAAGCTGGAAAAAGAAGGGAGCCAAGAAGAACGAAGAAGACGAGCTATATGGAGTAGGGAGGCAACCCTGCTTGCCATGGGCGCTATACCCAGCTGTAGTGCAATGGGCACATGGAACGGGACTCTGAAAGCACGGACGCTTAGAGTGGCAAGAGAAACCGGCATGCCCTGACCAGTGTTGCGACCGGCGCCCGCGACCCCTCCTGCAGGCGCCGGCGCAGCTCTGCCCCGGTCCCGGGGACGAGTGCCGCCGCTGCCCGGGTGTCGGGCGGCGGGCCCGCACTCGCCCTCCGGCGCCCAGTACTTACCCCCCGGCTCCTTTTCCCGGGAAAGCCTCCTGCTGTCCAGCGCGCGCGTCCCCTGTGATCTAAGCGCGGCGCCGCACCAGCTCGTGAGATTTAAAGGGGGCAGTGCGCGGTAATTGGGTAATTGCCGGGCACTGCCTCAAATTTCACCTGGGCACTTCCGCCCGCCCCCCTGCCGGATCTTTAGTGCCTTGCCTATTGAGAAAGCGTTTCCCTATTGCCTCGCCTGATCTACCGTGTACCGTATCCCCCGTTCCGTCTCTTGACCACGAATCTCTGCCGCCTGCCCTGACCGCCTGCCTGTCCCACGACCACGAACCAAGCTGCCTGCCCTGCCCCTTCTGCCTGCCCCCCCGGACTCCCGAGCCTGCCTGGACGATTTGAACCACGCTATACTTCGGCTGCCACCGCAACCAAGTCACGTCACCGGTAACGACCTGGTAGACACCCGCCGAAGCAAGTCCATCCCCTTTGGGCGGCGGGCTCTGGTGAAAACGGGACCTACTTAGTTTTCCGTTCCCTGGCGTGGCTTACACCATCGCTTGTGGTGGTCCAGTGGATCCACCTCCGTGTCCGGAACCGTAACAGTAAATTCCCGGCCATGGATCCCGCCAAGTACCGCTGCCCAGTGTGGCGGACCTCTCTCGCGTGGGGACCCGACAGTCTCAGCAACTGGGCCCAGCAGGGCAACAGCTGGATCAGTTGACCGCCATGGTGCAGCAGCCGTCACCCCGCCCGCAGCAACCTCCACCTCCTCCTGTGGCCGCTCCCGCTCCGGCGGCTCCACTGGCTCCGTTGGACCCAAGCCCGTTTGTCGCTGCCTGCCAAATTTGACGGTGACCCAAGCTCTGCAGGGGTTTTTCTCACCCAGTGCACCATGCACATTGAGTTAATGGGGGACCAATTCCTGTTTAGAACATACAAGGTGGCGTTTGTGGTCAGCCTGTTGTCCGGGAAGGCCCTGGCCTGGGCTACACCTCATGGGACAGGAGCGATCCTGTGACTGCGGATCTGCAGGCCTTCCTCGCTGAATTCCGCAGTGTCATCGAGGAGCCAGCCCGAGCATCTTCTGCAATGACGGCACTCTGAACCTAACGCCAAGGTGAGACTTCAGTCGAGAGTACCAGAACAGTTTCGGCACCCTGCCATCAGAGTTGTCCTGAATGACCGCCGCCCAGCCGCTCAACCTTTAAGAAAGGCCTTTTCCAGCATATCAAGGACGCCCTTTGCCGCAAAGATTTGCACCTCTCTGAGCTAGTTAATCCACCTGGCCACTCTGCATTGACGTGCCTTCGCAGAGAGGCAAGAAGACTCCCGCCAAGATCGCGACCTGGCGTGACCCCCGCGTCCCTGCCACGCCTGGCTCCTTGTTCCAGAGACCGCCACTGCCCTTCCTCTACCATCTGAGGAGGAACCCATCAGGTGGGATCAAGTCCACATTTCTGAGCTAGGAATATCCCACGTGACTCGCCGTGGCACAGAAGCTATGTCCTGTAGTACTGGCGCCAGTCCGTAAAATTTTCGGAGGAGGCTCTGTCCCGCTTCGATTCAGCGCCCCAACGTCCCGGGAAACGCCCGCCCTAGGCTATGTTGGTGGGATGCATCCCTAGGTGAGAAACTCTTCCTCTCCACCCTACTAATGCCGTGGAATCATGACTGACTCGGGTCTTTTATTCCAGGCTCCTGCGTTCCTGGACACCCGATTCGTCCGGGCAACTTTATCCACGCGCCCTTGTATCCTGGTTAGCACCAGCTTCTGTGGTTAGTCCTAGAGAAGCCTGTTGTGATTATCCTCCGTCACAGGGTAGGCTGCTTGAGAGACGCGCATCCGGTACAGGACCAAGCCGGTGACTCTCCACGTGGGCGCCCTGCATATAGGAAAAGATCTCCCTCTACGTATATGCCTCGGTCCTTCCTCTGCGATCCTGTGGGGCTGCCCCTTGGCTGCAGCGCAATGCCCCCCTACGCTTAATTGGATGACAGGCGAGGTCGGGCGCTGGGACCTGACTGCAGGAACTCTTGGTATGGTGGCACCTTCGCCCGGTAATGCGCACCGTTCCTTCCCAACCATCCTCCGGCCTCGGCCCAGTTTTGCCACGGAATACCGGGATTACATCGGAACGGACGTCTTCTCGAGCAAGCAGCCGAGAGCCTCCGCCTCCCCCCATCGCCCTATTACTGTCCCTATCGATCTACTGCCAGGAGCCAGTCCTCCATACGGGCAGGTGTTTACCCACTGTCGGTACGTAAGACCCAGGGCCATGTCGACCTACATTCGGACAAACCTGCAGAAGGTTTTAATACGCACAATCCTCCTCCCCGGCGGGGGCAGGATTTTTTCTTCGTGCAGAAGAAAGATGGTCTTTACGGCCGTGTATCGACATATCTGGGCCTTATAAAATCACGGTGAAAAACCGCTAATCCCTTGCCGCTGATCACGGATCTGTTTGACCGGCCTTCGCGGAGCAAAAATTTGGTCTCCAAGTTTGACCTGCGAGGGCCTACAAAACCTCATCAGCATATCGAGAGGGGAGGATGAGTGGAAGACTGCTTTTCACACTTCGGCTCTGTGCATGCCCCAGCATTCTTCCAAGGAATTTTGTGAACGATATATCTCCGGGATCTCCTTTACACGTGTGTCGTGGTCCCTACCTAGACGACATCTGTTGTTCTCTGCGATGTGAGACTCAACGCTCTCATGTCGCCTGGTAATTGGAGCGGCTACTTCGGGCCAACCACCTCTACGCTAAATTAAGAGAATGTCTCTTCCAGTCCACCAGACCAAGCCTCCCGTTCCTTGGTTACGTCATCTCGGACCGCGGGTTACAGATGGAATCCTGCAAGTTTTGACGCTGTCTTGCAGTGGCTCCACCGGGCCGGTGGTGCCTCGAGGCTATAAACGTTTCCTGGGCTTCTCCGAATTACTACGTCAGTTTATTCCTGCATTATTCTACTTGGTGGCACCCTATCTTTGCACTTACCAAGAAGAACTCCAACCCTAGGCAGTGGCCTGCACAGAGGCCCCGAAAAGGCATTTGCTCAACTAAAGGCAAGCCTCGCCTCTGCGCCCGTCCTGACCAGCCTGATTCCGAGAAGGCATTCTTTCTGGAGGTGGATGCCTCCTCGGGTCGGCTGGTCGCAATTTCTGGCGCAAAAGGGACCTAAAGGCAAGATGGTCTGATCTGTGCTTTCTTCTCCAAGACCTTTCTCCCCTGCGGAGAGAAATTACAACCATCGGATCGGGAGTTGGCTGCTATCAGCTAGCCCTAGAGAGTGGCGTTATCTTCTGGAGGTGCTCACTACCCCATCACCATTTACCCCGACCATAAAAATCTCAATACCTCCAATCGGCCCAACGCCTCAACCCACGGTGCAAGCCTAGGTGGTCCCCTCGTTCTTCTTTCTCCGCATCAATTTCCAGATACATTTTAGGCCAGCAAGAAGAACATCAGGGCCGATGCGCTCTCCCGGTCTCCGATGTGTTGGGTGAGATGGCAACGCCCCAGCATATAATTTCCCCTGAACGCCCTGATCTCGTGGCTCCAGTAGAATCTCTGCGAAAGGTTCCTCCAGGGAAGACTTATGTCTGTCCTGCTCCCTGCAGGAGAATTTTGAAATGGGGACACTGTTCTCTTGTGGCTGGTCACCCAGGAGCACGCAAATCCTTCCTCCTAATCTCTCGTTTTTACTGGTGGCCAGAGCTTGCTAGGGACATCAAGGATTTCGTGAAGTCCTGCGTTACTTGTGCTCGTAACAAGACTCCTCGCCACAAACCCGCGGGTTTGCTCCAGCCTCTGCCCATCCCTAGGGCCCCTTGGACTCATGTGGCAATGGATTTCGTCACGGATCTGCCTCCCTCTTCGGGCAACACGGTCATCTGGGTGGTCGCGGACCGTTTTTCGAAGATGGCGCACTTTATCCCGTTGCCAGGGCTGCCCTCTGCCCCCCAGTTGGCCAGCCAGTTTTTTCTCCACATCTTCCGCCTACACGGACTTCCGCAGCACATTGTCTCGGATCGGGGGGTCCAATTTGTGTCGAGGTTCTGGCGGGCCCTCTGCTCTCGGTTGCAGGTGAACCTCGATTTCTCTTCCGCCTACCACCCGCAGACGAATGGCTAAGTGGAGAGGATCAATCAGATCAATCAATCAGCGAATAGCAGAGAAAAGCCCTCCCCCTTCACATAGACATGTTCATCTTCCATCTGAAAAGTGGTCGGAAGAATGAACATGTTCTATGTTTTTCGGGCTGCCAGCGGTCTGAAAAACCGCCGGGGGGAAGACCCATGCAGTGGGGACTGCTGTGCAGGTTTTCCATAGATGCCCGTGTTAAAAGTTTTCACCCAGTTTGCAGACGGTTTTCAAAACCGAAAACCGTCTGAAAAACAGGGTGAAAACCCGTGCCGCGGGAACAAGCTCTTATAGAGAGGCTACCATTGGCAAACTCTCACTCTTACTGTGCTCAGGCTGCATAGCATGGTCAGCTGTCTATCCTGGTATATAGGTGTAGAGCAGTTGCTATGCAACGGCCCCAAACAAACTACTTGAAAGACAAAGATAGGATAGTTGAAAGACTCCTGCTATTCATATGAAATGCTTCATTTATTTAGCACATGTCTCTGTGTTCAGCCCTTTGGGCAGATTGGGCAGACTGAGCACATGGCATGTCAGTCTCTGAGAGGTTAGAGTGTTAGGGGGGCTTTATCACCAATACTGATATCATATGTAGTGAATAACCAATTCAAAAAGTTAGCAGCTCTGCAGCACCACCTTAAAATTATGTCAGGATGCACCGCCTCAAGCCTCTGAATCCACGGGCATGCAAAGGCCAAAAACATAGAAAAAGAGGCAGCATCCAATGGGTTGAAAAGATACAAATTTGTCCTTTTATTCCTCCATAAAAACACCCCAATAAAGACGATGTTTCTACCTGAATAGGTCTTTATCCTGCCACGTGAACATACCCTTAATGCATAAGAATGATAGATCAAGCTTTGAGGCTGTAAGACATAAAAGGCCTATTCTCAAACACAACAATCCAGCAGCAACAAGCTGGCATGGAAACGCATACAGACATTGAATTTATGAAACATTTAAACTGATTTACTGCTGTCCTTTTTACATCTACACACTTTTTAGTTCACACTTGATCAAATTGTGTATGTCAACCTACTATATCAATGTAACCTCATCAGGTGGGTCCCTAGTTCTAGATTTGCCTCTCTTTTAGGCTAAAGCTGCCATGCATTCAGGGAAACTCCTTCCACTAATGCTGATTATAAGTATCCGACAGATTGGTGGAGTTCAACGCTAAACCAAAGACAGCCAATCCTCTTGTTTGGATAATTTCTGTCTTTTTTGCATAATACATTTGGAGAAGTGTCTGCCTTAAATTTAACCCTGTACTGCTCCCATCTGCCATAGGGTTTTTTTAATGTAATCTATTGCCCTGAATGCATGGAGGCTTTGGCCCAAAGTAAAGGCAAATCTAGAGTTCGGGATCCACATGATGAGATTACCTTTATGTAGTAAGCGGGCATGCATCAAAGGATGCACTAAAAACCACTATTTTATACATTTAAAAATAAACAGCAGTAATGCAGTTAAAGTATTTCAGAAATTCAATGTCTGTATGAGTTTTAGTGCTAGCTGGTTGCTGCTAGATTTTTTTTTAGAGCATGTGCTTTTTGCAGTACCGTAACAACAGTTGGCACCAGTGTTTTCAGCTGTTTTTTGATGTGCTGGCTATATTTTGCCTTTTTTGAATAAGACATAAAAGGCCAACCTGGAATACAGTGTGCATATGTGTGCTGCTAATATAGAACAGAAGAGTAGACTAAAGAACATCTCCTCAGTGGCAATATGGGTGAGAAAAATGAGAAGGGCATTGTGCTAGAACTAGAGATGGGCGAATTGATTCTAACGAAGTGGAATTCGTTTAGAATTTCAGGAAAACTTTGGTTCGGAACGAAGTCGAACTTTGGGGTACTTCGCGTGAACGAAGTGTGCTTTTGATTGATAAAATGGCTGTGAGCACATGGCGTTACATGGGGCAAAGAACTCTGGGAGGAAGAAGGGCATAGCCTGCATGACATGTGCAGAGATGAAGCCAATCAGAGACCGGCGGGATTCTGTGACATCACCGCACTATATAAGTCCGGGCGCGACGCTGGGAGCTCATACCGCTCTCACTATACTGAGCAGGGAAGGTGCTGCAGCAGCTGCTTATGATGGCTGATACTAAAGAACTCATTTTTATACAGCGATTTTTGGGGGGTGTCACAGCTTGTCTCAGAAACTGCTTCTTTTAACGTTCTATTTCTGATTTTGTGGGGTATTGGATCTGAAGTCCAGTGTGCATCCAATGCAGCTGCATATACATTTTAATGCTATCTGCTCACAGCACCTTAAATATCCAAGGGTGATCTAAGCCTGTTCCTGTTGTATTCATTTAAAGAAACAGCGTTTTTACAATACAAATACCACTTCATTTTTGGCTGCTCAATTCTTTTGCGCAATTTACATCCAGGGGTTAATTAAGTGTTGTTCTGCTGCTGTGGTGACTAAAAGAAACCATCTTTTTCACCGGCAAAAAATAAATTTTCCTGTAGCATAATTCACAACGAAGGGTTAATTACAAGTTTTTTCTCTGTTGTGTAGCGTAAAATACACGCCATTGTAACACGCTACAAAGCTGGTAGTTTTGGCTGCTCAATTCTTTTGCGCAATTTACATCCAGGGGTTAATTAAGCGTTGTTCTGCTGTTATGGTGACTAAAATAAACCGTGTTTTTCACCGCCAAAAAAGACATTTTGCCTGCAGCATAATTCACAACCGAAGGTTAATTACAAGTTTTCCTCTTGCTGTGTACCGTAAAACACACGCCATTGTAACACGCTACAAAGCTGGTAGCTCTTGGCTGCTCAATTCTATGGCGCAATTTACCTCCACGGGTTAACTAAGTATTTTTTTGCAGTTCTACTTATTAAAAGAAATGTTCTTTTTCACTGTCAAAGAAGCAATTTTGCCTGTAGCATAATTCATATCCGAAGGTTAATTAAGCCTGTTTGTGCTTTTAAATTCCGTAAAATACACAGTGTTTTTAAACGACACATACAAGTAAATTTTTCCTGGCCATTTGTGGAGCACAATTTATATCCAAGGTTTACCCAAGCTTGTTACTGGGTTCATTTGGAGTCAAATACAGGGTGTGTATTTATCATATACAGATATCTTCATCAAACAGTGTCTGTACGTTTTAGAACAAACAGTATGTCAGACAGAGAGGTGGCAGGCTCTTCACCTGCGAGTGGCAGTGGCACAAACATTCCTAGCGGCCCAGGTCGCAGCACAGCAAGGGAACGTCGCAGCAGGGGTCATTCGGTGAGGCCACAACTGCCGCTGTCATCTAACGGCCGTGTGTTGTTCAGCAACCCAATGGTTCTTGATTGGTTGACTAGGTCATCCACTTCCTCCTAGATAACATCTGACAACCCCAGCCAAGAGTCGGTGGGAACGTCAGACACAACCCTTAGTTGGCATGGCCCGGGAGCGGGTCAGCGGCCCTCACCTGTCCTCAACCCGCCTCTGTCCCATCCGGTTCCCTCAGCCAGAGATCTACTATGTGGTCTGGGCTCAGCGCCACTATATAGCGAGAATGAACAATTTGAGGAGGGCAGTCAGCAGCTACTTGGCAGCGAAGAAATGGGGCCAGTATCCCCTGCTTCTTGCAGTAGGCGGCAAAGTATAGATGTTGAGAGTGGCATGGGAGGTCATGTTGTGAGGGGTCAGCCTCTGCATACCAAGACCGGTGATGAGGACAGCAGTGACGATGAAATACAAATAGATGATGATGTAGCCGACCGCACTTGGGAGCCGGGTGAGGCAAGGGCTTCATCATCGTCAGGAGAAGAGGATATCAGTTTGCGCACCAGGCAGCGGCGCAGCCAGCAAGTGGGTTGTGTGGCCGTGAGTCAGCAGGATAGCAGCAGTGTGAGGTCGAGAGCCAAGCGGCCACGGGGTAAAAAACCCGCTTCGCAGGTCCAAGAAAGTAGCGGCACAGAGGCTCAGCGAGGCAGCGGTGGCAGTAGTCACTCAGTGCAGAGCGTTGGTGGTAAAATCACCTACTCGGCGGTGTGGCAGTTCTTTGCTAAGACACCGGAGGAGCCGAATATGGGTATATGTAGAATCTGTAGGCAGAAAGTGAAGCGTGGCCAGGGAGCTAATGTTGGCACCACGGCCTTGCGTCAACACATGCAGAATCACCATCCGGTGGCCTGGGAGAAACGTGGCTCAGATGTGGTGGTCCATTCTGCTGCCGCAGCAACCGCAGCAGCCGCGCCCCGTGGCACGCATGCCATTGCAGCTAGTGTTGAGCGATTACATTGGCTATCGACATCGGGCGATAGTCGATAGTCGGCCACCCTCGATAAGGTTTTTCGATAGTAGATCATCTCCGTGACATTAAGC
>JAODAL010030046.1:0-50636 GCA_025379985.1 Phyllomedusa bahiana | reverse complement strand
TAATAAAAAAAGGGAAAAAAAAACTTGTGAAGTGAGAAAATAATGTTTTTTTTTTTTTATTTTTTTAAAACAACAAAATATTAATTATTTTTTTTTGTGTTCAAAAAATTTTGTGTAAACAAACCCACCTTGTTGTTTTTGGTTTTTTTTTTTAAAATTTCTTTTAAAAAAAAGGTCCAATTAGGGACCAAACGTGAAAAAAAGGATGAATCTAATTAAAATAAAAAATGAAAGAAAAAACCTGACCATGTGTTTTATAACCCGGGAGGGTTTTTTGATTTTGCTCAATAAAGTTTTGTATGAATTAAAAACTAAAGTTTTTGGTTGAAACCTTTTACACAAAGGATTGATAAACTGAAGACATCTTTTGGGGTTCTGTTTTCACTTTCCCCAAATGTCACGGGGGAAAACAAAAATCAGCAAACGTGACAGCAGTAGAGTGCCAAGTGGGGGCCCTTTGCGGCACCCAGCAGGAAAGGTGGAGAAGCCTAATGGGTGCCCTCGGGCAATCTTTTTTTAAACCCCCCTCCCCAACGCATGCAAGCAGGGAAACCACCCAACACACAGAGATCACTTAAGATAAAGGTGAAAAAGGGACTTTTCTGCTTTGGTCTAAAACACCGATTTTTTTTGAAAGTTTTCCCGGCCCCAATAGACTTCTGGGTACCCCAAAAAGGGGACGAATAAACCCCGAGTGGCTCGTCACGCCATAGGGGTTGTTGCCCCGGGCCCACAGCCAGCTTCATACTGAGCGGACCCAGCAAAAGCGGAGGAGTCTTTTACGGGACAAACGCCCCCGGTTTTTCCACAGAAAAATTTTGGATCTTTTTGATTTTTAAATCAAAAAAAAATTCAGGCATGGATCTTGTTTAAAGTTGTCCCCCCAATTGCCGAGGTCCCCCGTTTAGTTGCCATTTCTCTTCACTTTCCCTTTTCAAACAAAAAAATGGTCCTTGAAAATTTTTTTTTTAAATGATCATTTCTTATTTGAAATTTTTATTCTTTTTTTCCCAACATTTAAATTTTGCTGGTTTTGTGTGAGGAGACTGAAAAAGGGACGGGCAAGGTTTCTTTACAACCCCCGTTTTCCATTTCCCCCTTAAACTTTATTTTAAGAAGTTTTCGCATGTAAAAGGGTTTTTGAGGTCATTTTTGCTTAAAGATACAGCAAAAAATTTTTTTGGTCCTTTGGAACAGAAATGTGACTTCTAAGGGGAATTTTTTCCCTCAAAATTTTTTAAAGGGGTGAAAAGGGCATATTTAAAATTTTTTTTTGGGGGAAAGAAAGCTGTGAGATACAGCAAAAATTTCAGGCCCTTTTGAAACAAGGAAATGGGCTTCTAAGTGGCATTTCTCCCTCAAAATTTTTTTAACAGTGGCTGAAAAAGGTTTTTTTTAAAATTTTTTTGGTTTTCATGTGCTTTGAAATCCCAGAAATTTACACGGGTTCCTATTATAAAAAAAAGTTTTTTTTAACAGACTTTTTGTTTTCAAAATTGACCAAAGTGGCCAAGGGCCCTTTGCTTTTAAATTTTTTGGGGGCATTTTGCTGTGACATGCAGTAACTACAGGCCCTTTTCCAAAAAAATTTTGTTTTTTTTTTTTTAACAGACATTTGTTTTTCACAATTAAACCCAAGAAAGGCTCAAGGGTCATGCTTTGAATTTTTTGGGGGCTTTTTGCTGTGACATGCAGCTATACTACAGGCCCTATTCTAAAAAATGTTTTTTCTAAAGGGGGGGGGGACCATTTTTTCTTCAAAAATTGTAAAGAGAGGCTCAAGGGTGATGGGGGCTGTCAGAAACGGGAAATAGGTGGACACTGTTAAAGGGAAATATTCCCAAAATGACTTTTTTTTTGCAAGATCTTTAAATAGCTATCAATCCCTGTTTTGGGGACAACCCATTTAATAAAATTTAAAAAAAAGAGAAAAAAAAGGCAGGGGTGGGATTCCACCCTTTTTTTAAAAATGTTTTTTTCTAAAATTTAAAAGTACAAAAAACTTGCTTTACAAAAAGCTAAAAAAAAATTTTCCCGGGAATTTGGGGTACAAGTGGAGGTACGGGAAAAAACTTGACCAAAAGTGGGTTTTAATTCAGGGGACAGGGGAGTATGGAGCACGGACGGGAGAACAAAGTACAGAGACCTTTTCCCTTTCCAGCAACGTTTGAGTAAAATGAGAAAAATAATGCCAAGATAAAGGCACCTGGGGGGAAAAACAGGGCGTTAACCCCCAGATTTTCCAAGTGAAGCTCAATTGGTCCACCCCTCCCTTTGGAGGGGCAAAACCCCTTCCCAGGTATTGGGCTGTGTAAAAGAGGAAGGGCTGGAGTTCTCACACTTTTCCCCTTCCGCACCTGCTTTCCGCACGACAGGGTTTTTTTTTGCTGCGTCATCAAAGGGGAATTTTTAAAATGCGTGTTAATAGATGGGTGGGCGAAAACCCGGGCTTTCCCCCGACCCCCTGTTTAAATCCGGCCCTGGGGCAAAAATGTGGCCCCGGACAGGGATAAATCAATGTCCATGAAAAAATAAAATGGGGGTTGAAAAACTCCTTTTTTCCCGGGGAAATTTTTTTAAAATTTGGGGGTTTATGCAAAGGTTTTTGGGGGTCATCTGTGGGGCCCCGGACAAAGGGATAGTTTAAAAGTCCAGGGGAAACAAAATGGTGGTTTTTAAAAACTCCTTTTTTTTGGACTTTTTAAAGTGGGGGTCATGGCCCGGGTTTTGGGGCTTCCCGCTTTTGGCCCAGGACAGGTATATAAAAGTTTCCCGTTTTAACTAAAATGGGGTTTTAAAGACTCCTTTTTCCGGGGGACTTTTTTTAAATTTGGGGGTCCCTTTCAGGTTTTGGGGGTCATTTCTGGGCCCCCGGCAGGTTTAGTTCCCAATGTTTCCCTTTAAACTAAAATTTGGGGGTTGAAAGAAAATCCTTTTTTTTCCGGGGACTTTTTTTTAAAAGTGGGGGGGTTTTTTTTTAAAGCGGTTTGGGGGTCATGTGTGGGGCCCCGGACAGGTATAGTCCAAGTCCCCGTGGAAAAAATAAAAGGTGGTTGGGAAAAACTTTCCTTTTTTTCCCGGGACTTTTTAAATGTGGGGGTCCCTTTCAGGTTTTTGGGGGTCATGCTGTGCCCAGGGCAGTTTTAGTCAAAGTCCAGTTCAACTAAATTTGGGGGTTGAAAGACTCCTTTTTTTTCCCCGGGACTTTTTTTAAAAGTGGGGGGTTTAGCAGGTTTGGGGGCTAAAGGGGTTCCAGGGCAGGGGTATTCAATGTCCCCCGTTCAAGTAAAAAATGATGGTTTAAATCAAAACTGGCCCCCTTTTGGCACTTTTTTTTAAATTTTGGGTTTTATGCAGGGTTTAAAGGGAAGGGGGTTTTGGTTTCAAGACAGGGATAGTAATGGTCTGTTTATTTTTTTCGGGGGATTTTTTTAAACCCAAGTGTTTGCCCAAGGGTGTACACGTATCCCAAATTTTACTGTTGTGGATGTTAATTTCAGTTCCCCCCAGCCTTTTTTGGGGGTAATTTAAAGAAGGTGTTGTTGCTCTCCCCCATAACTTTTAAAAAGGTCATCGCGCATTTTTCAATCTCACTATCGAAAAACCTTATCGATACGGGCCGAAAAACCCCCCAAGTTCCGATCTCGGGTAGCCCCAATTTCAATCGCTCAACACTATTTTTTTGGCGCAATTTACATCCAGGGGGCAATTAAGAAATTTTTTTTTCAGCTGGGTGATCCCCAAAAAACCATTTATTTTTTAACGCCAAAATATATACATTTTTTCCCGTAGGCCCTAATTCCCCAGCAAAGGGTTTAAATTTCAATTTTAAACTCTTTTTTTTGTGTGGCGTAAAAAACACCGCATTGTAACACCCCTACAAAGCCCACTAATTTTTTTGGGGGCTCAATTGTTTTCCGCAATTTTTCACCAGGGGTTAAATTTAAGGGTGTTTTTTTGCTGTGGTGATCCCAAGAAACAAATTTTTAATTTTTTTTTAACGCCAAAAAAATATACTTTTTTTTCCTGTTGCATAATTCCCCAAAGCGAAGGTTAATTACAATTTTATCTCTTGGTTTTGAGCAAAAAAAACCCCATAGAAAAACACGTCAAAGCACTAGTTTGTGGGGTCAATTTTTTTTCGAAATTTTACATCCATGGTTAATTAAACGTTGTTTTTCAGCTGTGGGACTCCAAGAAACGGTTTTTCACCCGCCAAAATAAACATTTTCCTGTCCTAATTCCAACAAAGGTTAATTACAATTTTTCTCTTGTTGTTGGCGTAGAAAAACACGAATTGTAACACGCTAAAAAGTGTATTTTGTGGTTGCTCAATTCTTTTGCGAAATTTTCCACCCGGGGGTTTAATTTACGTTGTTCGCGTTGTACTCAGTAAAAGAAATTTGTTTTTCCCCGCCACAGAAGAAATTTGTAGATAATTCTTTCCCGAAGGTTAATTAAGCCGTTTGTGCTTTTATATTCATAAAATACACAGAGTTTTTTTAAAAACGGCACATACAAGCAATTTTTCCTCCCCATTTGTGGACCCCAATTTAAATCCAAGGGTTTCCCAAGTTTGTTATGGGTTCATTTGGCGTCAAATACAGGGTGTGTATTTATCAAAAGAGATATCTTCAAAACGTGTCTGTACATTTTGAACAACAGTATGTCAACGAGTGTGGCGGGCCTTCCCCTGCGGTGGCAGAGGCAAAAAACACCAGCCCAGGTCGCAGCACAGCAAGGGCCGTCGCACAGGTGTCCCCCGGTGAGGCCAAAACTCCCGCTGATCTGGGGCCTTTGTACTGACTAGCAACCCAAGGGTTTTTGATTGGTTGACTAGGTCCCCACTTCCTCCCAGATGACATCTGAAAACCCCCACCCAAGAGTCGGGGGGAAAGTCAACAAAAACCCTTGTTGGCAGGGCCCCAGGAGGGGGCAGGGGCCCTCCCCGTCCTCAATCCGCCTCTGCCCCACCCGGGTTCCCTAGCCAGAGTTTTCTACCAGTGGTCTGGGCTCAGCGCCATAATAGCGGGATAAAAATTTGGGGAGGGCAGTGAAAAGCTCTTCGCAGCAAAGAAATGGGGGGGCCCAAATCCCTGCTTCTTCAGTAGGAGGGGAAAGTATAGATGTTTAGAGTGGCATGGGAGGTCTGTTGTGAGGGGGTCAGCCTCTGATACCAAGACGGTGATGGGCCCAGCAGTAAAGATGAAACACAAATAGATGATGATGACCCGGCCCGGGCCACTTGGGTCCCGGGGGGGGGGCAAGGGTTTTCATCTTGGGTCAGGAGAAGAAGGCGTAAAGGGGCCAGGGGGGTAAAAAACCCGCTTCGAAGGCCCAAAGAAAGTAGCGGCCCCGGGGCCCTAAGGGGAAGGCCCAGGGGGCCCAGTAGTCACTCAGTGCGGGAGCGTTGGGGGTTAAAATCCGTTTTACTCGGGCGTTTAGCGTTCTTTACAAAGGGACCCCGGAGGACCCAAATTTAGGGGTATATGTAAAAATCTGTAAGCAGAAAGTGAAGCGTCGGCCAGGGAGCTAAGGGTTGGGGCACCACGGCCGCGTAAACCCACATGCACCCTTTCACCTTTCCGGGGGGGCCGGGGAGAAACGTGGTCAGATGGGGTTGGTCCACCCTGCCCCCGCAGCAACGCAGCAGCAGGCCCAGTGGCACGCATGTCATTGCGGGCCAGTAAAGGGGTCCACCACCTTTGCAAAAGGGGAGGGGTTTCTCTTTGGGGAAATCATCCCCCGGTCCAGAGCTCAAGCTCCTGGGCTACTCATGGTGCCGAAACCCGGGTTAGCGAGGCGATTGAAAAAGGGGGCCCAAAAAAAGTTTTCGCCCAAACCCAATCCTAAGGTGCAGAAAGGGGGGAACCGTGCTCCTGCCCAAAGTTGTTGGTACTGCAGCCCCCCCCCTTTTTCCAAATGGGGCCTCTGCCCCTTCAGAGAACAAAGGGGCTTGTGCCGACCCGGGGAGGGGGATTTCCCCAACCCGTAATTTTTTTTCCCAAAAAAAGGCCAAGTCCCAGCACTTCAAAAATATTTAGAACAGAAGGTGGGCAGCCCTTGAGTTTTATAGGTTTTTTTCCAAAAGGTGCACGACAGCGCGGACGTTGGAGCTGTAACAAAGGCAGGGCCGGGTTACATGTCCTTTACGGCCAAATGGGTGAATGTGTTCGGGCCCAGGAACCCCCAAAAATTTGGACGGGAAAGAAGCCGCTTTCTCCTCCAGGGTTGGTCAAACTGGGCTCCTGCCCCCAATGTCCCCCCTCCTCCTCCTCCACCACCTTCCCCAGCCTCCACAAATATGCTCCATTTTATAACCCAAATCCCGTGGGAGGGCCACGGGTGTCAACGAAAATTCTACACCTGGCTTGCCTCGGCGAACCCAAGTCACACAGGGGAGGAAAATGGCCCGCGGGGAAAGCCCGCAAGAAATCGATGTGTGGCTTTCTCTGGCCAACTGCAATTTGGAAAACCCGGTGACCGACAAAAGGGGGAAAAAATGGTGTCCCCCGCTGCACCAAGGAGGGATGGGCCATGCGCCCTGCATGGTGCAAAGTGTTTTAATCTGGTTTGGGGAAAAAGGTTCCTGAAATTTTTTCACCCATTTCAGAAAATTTTTGGAAAAAAAGGCCCCGGAAACTGGCATGCACTTATCCATTCGTACAAAACCAGGAAACCCCCCTCCTCGAGTTGCCCGCGCAGAATGGCCCCCCCCCAACCCCAAAATCTTTATTAAAGCGATGTTTTTTTCCCCTTGTAAATTCCAGCCGCTAGTTGGAACGGTTTTATGAAAGAGAAAGGCCATTAAAAGATTTTTTGTTTTTCCAGGCAGAAGAAGTTTCTCCCCTGTTTTTAAATTTGATATCAGCCGTGGCAAACTCCCTGCGTGACACCTGCCGTTTGTTGAGGCCATTCGGGAGGCGAAGTTATTTGGGCAGTCGCCAGGAATACGGGGTGAATAACGTCATTCCACTGCTTCATGTCCTGGAACAGATGCTGAAAAATCTGTCTGGGCAGGGGACTGGAGACGTGGCGACTACATCTTGAGGCCACATGAGTCGGTGGGGACTGAAATGGAGGAGGAGGGAGGACATTGGAGCAGAAGCTTTTGTCTGGTGAAATGAGTGGATTTTCTACCCAGGTGACAAGAGAGGAGGAAAGGAGCAGCTGGAGAGCTAGATGGAGATGAGGAAAGACGAGGCAGATGACCCGCAAGCACCGTGGTATTATACAGTGGAGATGGAGGCAGGGAGCCCTCGGAGTCACTTTGCAGATGGCCCGCAGCATGCTGATTTGCCTGGTAGGACAGCCGAATAGTCGCATCTGGCAGAGGGATGAGTTCTGGCCCTCCACCCTATTGGACCCTCGCTACCGGTCAAAAATGGGAGCCTTTTTCCCAGCTATTGAGAGGGAGGAAAAATTCAAATACTATGGGGAAATTCCCGAAATTTCAGTTGGCTCCCTGCCCATGTGCCCTTCGTCCCTTTCTGACAGGTCGGGAACCGGGGGGGGTTTTCTTCAGCGCCCCAACTTTATTTCTCCCGTGGCTCCCGGGGGGAAGGTGGGGGGGGGAGCAGTCCCAGCTCCCTTCACCCAAAAAACCTAAGTTGGAGTCACTGTTTTAAAGCGGGCTTCCTTCAACCCTTAAAACACAAGGGGGGGGGTTCTTGGTAATTGAGTGTGATTCCATTCGCACAATTTTTGGTTTCAGGGACCCTTCCCACCCCCTTAACGTACAAAACCTTATTTTGAAATGCCCAAAACCCTTTTAAAAATTTCCCCCAAAAAATTGCTTTAATCAAATAACGTTTAAAAAATTTCGACAGAAGTTGTAAGCATAAAAAAAGTGCAAGTACTTATCGGGAATGCTTCCCATCCATTCTCTGCGATGCTACCCGGTGGGGAAATAAGCTGGAGGACACAACCTCCCAACACCTGTGCGACGTTTCAAAGGGACGGGGTTCTTGAGAAAGAAGCCGTCTTCGAAAGTGGCCAAAAGGTGTGGGGGGAAAATCGTGCCCCTCCAGATTATCCTCCCCCTTTAGGGAAATTCGCAGGGGAAAATGGATTCCCTTTTGCTTCGGGATAAGTACTTGCACTTTACTATCCCTTAAACGGGACTCTGTCAAAATTTTTTTTTACAGTTTTTCACCCCCCCTAGTGAGGAGGGCAGTCGCCAGACCCGGCGGCAGAGGACCTGGAGCGGGACCCCTAAACCCCAACAGGTGGGGGCCCTACTTGGAATGCCCCCTCTGCCCCCCCGTTAGAAGATCCGCGGGAAATTACGGGGCCACCCAAACGGGATGTGGGGCCCGCAATTTCCCCGAGTTTGCAGTGGAGAAGCTGTCCTGCCCGGCCAAAGTAGTGTGGCATCAGAGCGGGTTTGTTAGTGCGGGGGGGGGCCCCATCGAAAACCCAAGGAAAACCCGCTTGCCCCGGGGAAAATTTTTAAAACGATGCCTTTGTAAAGGGGGGGAAATGGGGCGGGGGATCGGCCAGGTTTTCCCACACACCAATGGCCTTAGGCGTCAGATTCCCACCCAGCCATGACGCCTCACCCAAACTGTGGGGAAATGAGTCTGGGTTCAAACTACCCCGCCTCGCCCAATTTCTGATGCCGCCACCCCCCCCCTGGTGCCCAAAACCCTTTGGCCCGTCAGTTTTTTCTCCCCCCAAAACTCCCCCCAACCCCCCTTTCCCTTTTTAAAAGGGACCCCGGTAAATTGTTAACCCCCCTCCCCACTCTGTCAAATTTTGCCCTGTCTGGGCCTCATGTTGCTGCTGTGGCTGTCGCCCCGGGGAAAACCCCCCAACTGTGTCCCGGGCCACCTCTCGAACCCCAAGCTGTTGCTTAAATGCTGGCCCCCACATTTTTTTTTTGTTTTGGGGCCATTGTGGCCTACTCCAGTTTTTGCCCCCTCCAGAATGTGATTGTGCCCCCTTTCCCGACCTCATGCTGCTGCTGTGGTGGGTGCCGTGACCTAGCCCCCTGTGTCATTTGTCCACCTTTTGTGGCCCTTTTTTCCCGGGTTTTTGCCAACCCCCAGAAAGTCATTGTGCTACTTTTTTTCTGACCTCCCTGCTGTTTTAGCTGCCGTTTACCCCAAAACACTGTGTCATTGTGCCACCCGTTCTGACCTCCTGTTGCTGCTGGGGGCTGCCCGCCTTTATCCACACTGTTGTCATTGTCCCACTCTGTGGCCTAAATTTTGTTTTTGCCCCCCCAGAATGGCATTGTGCCCTGCCCGAAACCCCATGCTGATGCTGTGGCTGCTGGTGAAAATCCCCTTTGTCATTTGTGCCATGTTGACCTCATGCTGTGTGTGGCTGCGCCCTGACCCCCACAATCAAACATTGTGCCACTGTCTGAACCCCCTGTGCTGTGTGGCTGCTTTCGTGACCTCCCCACTGTGTCCTTTTTCCCACTTGGGGGCTTTTCTCCCGTTTTTTACCACCGAATGTGATTGTGCCAAAAACCTGACCCCTTTTGTGCTGTGGCTGCTGCCGTGCTTTCACCCCTGTTCATTTTTGCCACTGTCTGACCTCATGCTTTCGCTGTGGGCTCTGCCGTGGGCCCCCCACAAATCTTTCTTTTTGGGCCCCTTTTTGCCCCCATTTCTGCTGTGTGGTGCTGCCCTAAAAATTTTCCCCCTGTGATTTGGGCCCTTCTGTGGCCCTACTCCTGTTTTTTTTCCCCTTTCCCGAATGTGATTGTGCCAACGCCCCGAAACCCCAATTTCTGCTGCTGTGGGGCTGGGGTTTACCCACACCAAATGTGTCATTGTCCCCACTGTTTGTCCCCAAAGCTGCTTGCCCGTGGCTGTGCCCTGCCTACACACTTTGTCATTGGGGCCCCCGTTAAAAACCCCCAAAGCTGTGCTGTGGGTGTGCCGTGACCTCCCCCCCTGTGTCATTGTCCCCCTTTTGTGGCATACCCTCTCTTTTTTTCCCCTCCGAATGTCTTTTTGCACTGTTTTGGAACCTTTATGCTGCTTTTGGGGTGTGCCGTGACCCACACACTGTGTCAATTGTTTCCCCTGTCTGAAACCTTTATGGGGCTGCTGTGGCTGCCGTCTGTGCCAAAACACTGTTTTTCTTTGTGCCACCTTTTCTGAAACCCCCATGCTGCTGCTGTGGTGATGCCGTGAAATAACCCCACTGTTTTCATTGTGCCATTTGTGGCCTTTAAATTCCCGTTTTTTTCCACCTCCAGAATGTCATTGTGCCAATTTTCTAAAAACCCATGCTGCTGTGGCTGCCGCCGTCACCTTTCCCACTCTGTCACTAATGTTGCCACCCCAAACTCTCAGCTTGTTTTTTTCCCGTTTTCCCCGGGGAAAGCTTTATCAGAAACCCTTCCCGCTTCAGTTTTTTGTTAAATTTTGGCCCCCTTAAGTGCCCAGGGGAAAATTTTTTTAGTGAAAGCGATTCCCTAAGGCGGGGCCCCCCAGGGCATGGGGCGTGTCATTCTAAAAACAACATTGTATGAAGACCAAAAACCCAAACCCCCTCTGCATATTTAAGGGATTTGGGACAAAAAGTTCTACAGAAACCCGCAGGCTTTTGTGCAGCCCCGGAAAAAAGTTGTCTTTTTAACGTGAATTTTTTTTTTCCCCAGAAATTCGGCCCAAGTGAAAAGAACGAAATTTTTGGGGGAAAATTTGCCCATTTGCCGTGATATTAAAGGCACAGAACGTTATCTCCCAAATTTCTCAATGTTTTTCAATGGTCTTTGTTTAAAGATGAGGCAGGGTAAACCCCGAAAAAAAAAGGGGATATCACGGTCCAGTAGACTCTGCTACATCTGTAGGTGGAAAGTAAGTTTTTTGGCCCCAATTTAAAAAAGTTAATCTCAATTTCTTTGTTTTTGGCAAAGACAAAAGGGCAAATGTTTTCTGTTTTTCTTCAAAAGGTTTGGGAAACACTGTTGTGGGTATATTGGCCCCAATTTTTTTTTCCCTGCCCGAAAATTTTTTAGAAACAGTGATGTTTTTTTGGGATGTGCTGGGCAGCAGGACTTTCAAACCCCCTCCAAATGTTTTTTATGGGGTAGAGATCTGGATACTGTCTAGGCCACTCAAGGACTTTTAAATTCTTCTTATGAAGCCACTCCTGCATTGCCCTGGCGGTGTGCTTGGGATCATTGCCATGCTGAAAGACCCAGCCACATTTCATTTTCAATGCCCTTGCTGATGGAAGGAGGTTTGAACTCAAAATCTCATGATACATGGCCCCATTCATTCTTTCAAATACACAGATCAGTCGTCCTAGTTTCTCTGCAGAGAAACAGCCCCAAAGCATGATATTGCTTCCCAATAGTTATGATGTTCTTTGGATGCAACTCAGCATTCTCTCTCCTCCAAACACGACAAGTTGTGTTTCTATCAAACACTTCTACTTTGGTTTCATCTGACATATGACATTCTCCCAATACTCTTCTGGATTATCCAAAATCTCTTTAGCAAACTTCAGACAGGCCCGGACATGTACTGGCTTAAGTAGGGGTACATATCTCGCACTGCCAGTCCCTGGTGGCGTAGTGTGCTACTGATGGTAGCTTTTGTTATGTTGGTCTACCTATATTATAGTGAGGTCTACCTATGATGTCAATTACAGGCCTCTCTCATATATTTAAGTGGGAGAACTTGTACAATTGGTGGCTGACTAAATACTTTTTTCCCACTGTATCTCATGCATTACAATTTCACATACAAAATTCAGTAGATAAATTAGAAAATCTATATGAAAAATGTCAATTATAATATAAAATGGTCAACCAAGTATGTAATCCTATGTTTGAATTTATGACATTCTGCAAAGTGTGTGTTGACCGTAGTAAACGGATGACAACTGCAAAAATACATGTTCTAAAATTACAGCAGTGACCAGTTTCAGTTGATATGAATAATTCTTATAGTTTTTGCTTGCAGGTTATTGAGCACTGCTGTATAGCAGTTATTGATAGATATTAATCTCAAAAGGGTTGTCTGCTTTTGACAATTCTTATTATAAAAATACCTTTAATATAAGTTTAAACAGAAATAAGCTGTATCTGGTAGGACAACAAGGATGGAAGAATTTAATTCTCCTGTAATGCAGGGAAAATGAACCAATACATAGGGCACTTTAAAATCAATAGCTGTCCAAGTAATGCTATAGAGTTGCAGGAACCCTTGACTTTCATCACCTTTTTTTGACTCAGATTACCCTAATAGCTATCTGAAAATAAGTTTTCCAAAACAAGACAATCCCTTTAAGCAGGCTCAGGCTGAGCCAATGGGGAGTCGCTAAACCCCGTGTGGGCCCCCAGCTCCATCAGCGGCACCTCAGTGTGTAGGCCAGAACCTGCCGCATCTTCACACCAGGTACTCCTGTGAGCCTCTGGCTAACAGAAGTAAGCAGCGCAGGAGGCGTGATATGGTAATATTATCATACCTCCTGCAATGCTGTATCTCCAAGGCTGAAAGTCCATAGGCATCAGGCCTAGGAGATCCCAGGAGCAATGTTTCAGTGTAAGAGACACGATGTCATCCACACATGATGGATACTAGCTCCTGGAGCAAGCTCCTAAGAGGGGGAATGGGGAAAGGTGAATATGTTATTTTTTTATATTTTGAGATATATATATAACGTCAATAATATTGAGAGTTGAGTACCCAAAATACATTGGGGAAAATATATTTAGTCAGCCACTAATTGTGCAAGTTCTCCAACTTAAAAGGATGAGAGAGGCCTGTAATTGACATCATAGATAGACCTCAACTATGAGAGACAAGATGAGTAAACAAATCATGAAAATCACATTTTCTGATTTGGAAAGAATTTACTTGCAAATTATGCCTTTTTGAGCATTGGGACCTTGCGGGCACTGCAGGATTTTAAACCATTACGGCGTAATGTGTTACCAATGGTTTTCCTGATGACTGTGGTCCTAGCTGCCTTGAGATCTTTAACAAGTACCGCCCATGTAGTTTTAGGCTGATCTCTCACCTTCCTCATGATCAAGAATACCCCACGAAGTGAGATTTTGCATGGTGCCACAGATTGATGTCGATTGACAGTCATTTTTTATTTCTTCCATCTTCTTCTTTGTGCAGATCTTTGATCTTGTCCCTGACATCCTTAGAAAGCTCTTTTGGTTTTGTCCATGTTGTAGAGGTTAGAGTCAGTAGTGACTGAATGAATCTGTGGACAGGAGTCTTTTATAAAGATGACTATTTAAGAAAGCTGTCTTTAATGCAGGTATTGAGTTGATTAGGAGCGTCTAACTGGCCTTTAGGAGCCAGAACTCTTAATTGCAAATAAATTTATATAATTTATACAATGTGATTTTCTGGATTTTACTTTGGATATTCAATCTGTCAATGTTAAAATTAACCTACCCTTAAAATTATAGACTGTTCATGTTCATGTCAGTGGGCAAACTTACAAAATCAGCAAGGGATCAAATAATTATTTCCTTCACTGTATCATGACTTTTCAATTATTACCTATCTGCCTGTGATGCCATAGGTTCTAAAGTGTTAACACCAGGGATCAAACCCAGCTCTGATCTCTACTGTTTGCTGCTAATTACAGCCAGCAACCGCCACTAACACCCATTGTGTATGGAGCAGGGTCAGAGTTGACCCTGCTCCATACACCCTTTAGACTATGAGAAGGGGAACATCTCTCCTTATGGAGAGCACCAGGTGTGTAGTGTTTTGTTTTGCCTTTTAGCCCACTACTCAGCATCTGCATATCACAAGGCATTATGGGAAAGGAGCTGGAAAGCTCACTGCGCCCTCTATAGGTTGTAACAAATCCTCAATTTACTTCTGATTCACTGAATCTTTGATAAGCAAAAAAGGAATAATTGTCAAGCCAATATTGCTCATCTACATACGCGTTTCGGGGTTTTGCCCCTCATCAGTGTAGAGCAGAGCGATATTGGCTTGACTGGTGCTCTCCATAAGGAGAGATGTTCCCCTCCTCATACCCACTCATTGCCTCCCACCAGTCAAGAAAATATCGCTTGCCCTACATGATGAGGGGAAAAACCCCGAAAGCGATGTGATGAGAAATATTGGTTTGACAATTTTTCCCCTTTTTGTTATCAAAATTCGTGAATCAGAAGTAAATTTGAGGATTTGTTACAACCATGGGGGCGCAGTGAGTTTTCCCCAGCTCTTCCCCCATAATCCTTGTGATAGCGATGCTGAGTGGGGGCAAAAGGCAAAAACAAAACCTACCACCTTAACTGGTGTCCCCAAAGGAGAGATGTTCCCCTTCTCTACCCATATTGCCCCCCCACCAGCAACCCAATATCGTCTGTTACATGATGGGGGGCAAAACCCCGAAACGCGTATGTAGATGAGCAATATTGGCTTGAAAATTTCCTTTTTGTTTTATAAAAGATTCAGTGAATCAGAAGTAAATTTGGGGAATTTGTTAAACCTATAGAGGGCGCAGTGAGTTTTTCCAGCTCCCTTTCCCAAAAAGCCTTTGATTTGCAGATGCTGAGTAGGGCTAAAAGGCAAAACAAAACATACACATTTAACTGGGTTTCCCCATAAGGAAGATTTTCCCCCTTTATCCCCATCTTGCCTTTTCCCCCCATTCAAGCCAATATCGCCTGCTTAAAAGATGAGGGGCAAAACCCAAAAGCGTATGTAGATGAGCAATATTGGCTTGACAATTATTCCTTTTGCTTATCAAAGATTCAGTGAATCAGTAGAAAATTGGGGATTTGTTAAACCTATAGAGGGGCTTGAGTTTTCCACCCCTTTCCCCATAAGCCTTGTGATATGCAATGCTGAGTATGGGCAAAAAGGCAAAACAAAACATACACACCTTAACGGTGTCCCCAAAAGGGGATTTTCCCCTTCTCTACCCACCCATTGCCTCCCCACCAGTAAAGCCAATATCGTTTTGCTCTACACTATGAGGGGAAAACCCCCGAAACGGATGTAGATGAGCATATTGGCTGACATTATTCCTTTTGCTTATAAAAGATTCAGTGAATCAGAGTAAATTGAGGTTTGTTAAACCTATAGAGGCGCAGTGGTTTCCAGCTCCTTTCCAAAATTGCCTTGTGACCTTTAGACTATTAAGAGTTACGGGGTATCCAAATCATGTAAGGGGTGAGGGATCAGCGTCCAGAGCGGTAGCAGGTGGGCCCCACAGACAGAGCAGTGACACAGGGAAATTTTCAAGTCCGGGCTGTGCCGGGGTTTTATTTATAGATAAACTAAAAAAAACAGGGCCCTTAAACTCCGGATAAAACATAAAACAAAAACCTCCCCGGGTGGGGCTAACTATACACGAATATATTCCATTATACAGGAAACACACTGTGCCCCTGGGCAAAGCTGAAAATACACATAGCATGAGCTATTACATATGGCTCCAGCAAACCACCACAGCCTGCCCGGCCCTGCAGACTCAGGCTTTTGGGTTTTGCACGCCTCACCGGGTGCGTGGGGAGTGGCCCCCCACCCGGCCTTTGCCCACCCAGAAAACCGCCCGGGGGAAAAAGGGGACGGGAACCCGCTTATATTTACATGTCAGTATCTACTGACACACAAAAATGTCGGCTTTTCCCTTCCCCCGAGCCCGGGCCCAAAGGGTGACACCACTGGCCCAAAACCCCTTTCCAAAGGGCCGCATGGGGACAGCATTTTTGGGGGGAAAACATATTTTCCTCCACCACCCCGCCTGTCACTTTTTCCCCAATACCCCCCCCTCTGTTCAAACCCTGTGGGGTGGGACACCTTACCCACCAAACAATGCGTCCTAGAAAATGCATCGCTTTTGCCCTTTTTTCCCCCTCCCTGTCCCTCCACAGAGAAACTAAAATTTTGCAGTGCAGGAACCATCTGGTGACTCTTGCTTTCCCTCTTTAGTTTGGGGAACCCCCCAAATTTAAAAGGACGTGGTCTGTGATTAGGAAATTTGGCTCCAACAAAAAATACTTGGGGGACTCCGGGCCCCCAAATTTGAGGCCAAACACTCCCTTTCCAAAATTATTTAAATTTTCCTCTCTGCGGGTGTGAGTTTCCTGCTTAAAACTTGACTGGGTGTCTTCCCCGTCTACCTCCGGGGAAAGCACTGCACCAGCCCCCACATCAGAGGCATCTGTCTGTCGAAAAAACCTTTCTTAAAGTTCGGGGTAATCAGGACTGGTTTTTTTTACACAGAGCCAGTTTTTAACCCCGGGAATGCCCTCTCTGCCTCCGGGGTTCCAAAGCCACCATGAGGGACTTATGTTTTTAGTCGGGTCTGTTAGTGGGGCGCTATACTCCCCAAAATTTGGGATGAATCTGCGAAAATTTAAACCCAAAATACCCAAAAAGGCCCCAAACCTCCCCTTTTGGGTTGGGGGTTTGGGGCCATCCCTGTTTTGCCTCCCCTTTTATTTACCTGCTTTTTTATAATCCCCCTACCTATTTTTAACCCCCCGGGGGTATCGGGCTTCTTCTAGACCCAAGGCCCCCACTTTTTTGGGGAGCTGAAACCCCTGTTCCCTTTTAAGGGATTTAAAGTACCCCTTTCTTTAGGTAGATGGTTTCCCCAGTCCTCACTAAATATTATTATGTCGTCTAAGTATGTTTAAGAAAAACAAAGATGGGGTTTAAAGGGGCGACATCCATAAACCCCTTTGGAAGGTGGCGGGGAGCCCCATGAAAACCCAAAACGGTAGGCGGAACAAAATTGAAACAGCCCGTTTTTGGTGTAGCGAAACCCGTTTTTTCCCTTGGGGCCCTAGCCCCGTCAGGGAAACCTGCCAGAAAACCCTTTAGAAAGGGTCGAGCGTGGAAAAATTACCTGGAATCCCCCAGTTTTCCAATTAGTTAAACCCCCACCCTCCTTTGGGGTATGCGCCCAAACTTGGTTTCCCTCATTCAGCTTCCAAAAATCTTTACAAAAGCGTATGACCCTTTGGGTTTTTTGGGATGAGCACGTTTGGCTCGACCACCCCTTTCGGGACTCCTCAATCACCCCGAGGCCCAAACATTTTTTAAACCCTTTAAGTTTAATTTCTCCCCCTACGAGTTCCGGTACTCAATAAGGTTTAAAGTTCCCTTTACCCCGGGCTCGGTGACAATGTCATTTTTTTATGACTTTAGTACCCTGGCAGTTCTGAGCCCACACCCAGTTTTCCCTTTGTTTTAACTCCGGGGTCTCCTGTTTCTGTGACTTTAAACGGGGACTCTGAACACATCCCTTTTGGGGACCCCTCTATGTTGGGGCTACAGCATCAGTCCCCCTCCCTCTTTTTCCCCGGTTAATTTTAAATTAAAGGGTATATTTTTCCCGGCTTGGCTACCGGGCTGGTATATTTTTAAAATTTAACATTCCAAATTTTTCAAGGATTTCAAAAGGGGCCTTCCCATTTGGCCGGGAAAAACTTCCTTTCAAAGTGGAAAACCAACCCACAAACCCACCCGACCCCCGGGTTTAAAGCTCCGAAAAAAAAAAAAAAAAAAAAAAAAAAAAAAAAAAAAAAAAAAAAAAAAAAAAAAAACTTGGGGCCGAACCTATTATACACTCGGTTTTGAGCTTCCTGAGCCGCTGAAGGTTTGTTCTCTGACTTGGGTTTAACTCCCAAAAACCCTTTATTTCCCTTTGGGAGATGGTTTTTCTATTACGCTCCGGTGGGGTTTTTAGACTCTTGCTCCCGGTTTTTTTGGGCTATGCCCAGAAACCCCGGGGGCGCCCCCCCAATTAGACTAGCTAAAAGGGGGAAAAAACCCGGGGAAATATGGGAAAATTCCGGGTTTTGGAGAAAATTAGATAAGGCAAAGAGCCCGTCCCGCCCCTACCACCCTTTACTGCCCAACTCTCTTTAACATACCCCTTCAGCGCCCTTATTGAACCCCCTCCAAAAGGGGCCGTCAGTTTGAGGGGGTACACTGAAGTCCCGCAAATGTTTAAATTATAAAATAATTTGCATAACCCCCTTGTAAACCTTTGACATAAAGGGGGGGTCCCTTGTCAAAAGGGTTTCCCCTTTGGGAAGCCGGTAGGGGGGAAAACATATGGAAAAATTTCCCGGGAAAATTCAGCTTTGAGGAGGTATTCCTCAACGGTATGACCTCTGGGGTTTGCGTGTGGCGTAGTCCACCACCACCAAATATAATGATGGCCCCCGAAACCGACTTTTTCATCGGGCCGATTTGGGGCCATTGCCCTTTTTCTCAAAGGGACCTCTTTTGATGGGAAACGGCACCAGAGGACTCCATAGTGGGGCCTTGGGGGTGTTAGTTGGCACCAGGGATGACTCACAGTAGCTTCACGTCCCCAAAGTACCCCTGGCCAGAAAAAACTTTGAAAAGGGTTTCCCTCCTTGGGCTTTTCGCTGCCCCGGGACCCCCAAAACATTTCCCTTTTGGGCAAGGGGGCCCAAAACCTCCTCCGAAAAGATGGGCCCCACCCGTTGTTTTTAAAACCTCCCCATGGGCTTTGTCCCCTGATTTAAAAAATATTTCCCGATGAAAATGCCATGTGAGGGAAACACCGAAAATTTGCCCCTGGTTTTTGAGGTTCCCCATTTATGGGCCTTGACATTCTCCCTACTTTTTCTAGTGTGGGATCTTTAACGGGGCTGTTCCCCAAAAATTTTCACGTGAGAAACCCCCAGGTTTAGGCATAGCAACCACCTCTTTCCCGTTTTCCTCAGCCCCACTGCCAAAACGCTAGGGGAAAAATTCTACCATTTTCTAGGGTTTACCCTACTGGCTGAGCTTTTTGGTGTCAGGGTTTTAAAAAGGTTCTGGACCAAAACAGGGCATGCTTAAAATCATTCCCCAAATTTTTCACCCGGGATGAGACCTTTGTATTTTTTCCCCCAAGTCCCAAAACGGGGGAAATTTTCTCCCCCAAGGGAAAAGTATGCATTAAAGGACCCAACCCCCCCAATTCATGGGAGGGGAGTCCACAAAAAAGTTTTCTAGGGGACAAAGGGGTGGGGGTACTCCCTTGGTGTCTCCATGGATGCACAGGACCCCTATTTAAACCCCCCCGGTGATGATTTTAGGTTTTATAGGCTGGGAGCACCAGAAGGGAACCCAAAATCCCAGAGTCCAATAGGCTTTACGGATAGTCATTGACTTTGATTTTTAAGATTTGATAGTCAGTCTCAAAGGGGGAGTCTTTTGCTTTAGCAAAATGGCCCTTTCAACAGGGACTTCCCGCCTAGCCCAGTCGCATTCCAAATTTGGGTCTATGGGCAAACGGGGGCGTTAACGCAAATTTTGTCCCGGGCCCCCCGACAAAGCCCAAAATAAGACCCGGCTGGTTCTGCTTGAGCCCGGCCCCTTTACCCGTCCTCCATTTTGGGAATTTTTTTTCTCCCCCACCCGTTCCCCCCCGGGGCCCCCTCCCTTTTGGGGCATTTCCCCCCCCCCCCCTCCCGAAATGGGACAGTCTTAAACCAAAACCCCCGGTCGATTGCTGTTCCCGGGGTTGGGGCGTCCGGAGGCCCGGGGTTGGAATAAGTCCCCTGTTTCCTTTTTCCTCTCAACAGGTTAACCCGGGTGCTCCGCGTCTTTGGGGGCCCCTTGCCCAAACCCCCGCGCGGGGTCTCCAGGGGCAGGGGCGGATTAAATTGTCCCCAAACCCCTTTCTCCACTATCTGCGGGAGGGGTTGATCCTCCGGCTGAACCCCTTCTTCACCAGGTGAACCAGGTCGTTTTTTTTGTGGGGCGGGGGCCCGGGAAAATGGCAGGGGAAGGCCCCGTTATTACCCCCCGGGCCCCCCCCGTTGGTGTTCACCCCCAGGGGAGTAGGAATTTTTACCCCTTTTAAATTTTAAAATAGTTTGGGCCTCCTGCCGCCCAGGGTCAAAATACGCCTTCTGGGGTTCTCCGGTTAAAAAAAAGGCGCCCCAACTTCAGCCCCCTGAAACCAAATTTGGGAATTCTCCCCTGGCCCCCTCTCTCGAAGAACCCCAAAATGGGCCCCGGGCAATTTATCAGTAAGGGGGATTTTTTGCATAATGCCTGGGACCGCGGCACCGCGGGGGGGAAGCGAGCTTGGCACCCCTTCACACTTTGGGCCCTCGCCCGGACTTTCTCTTGGAGGCTTGTTGATGTCCCGCGCTCCTTTAGGGGGGAGAGGTTAACCTCATCAGCGGGGGTTGGTTTCTGCCTGAAAACCCCCCGCCCCTTTGGGCCCCTTCGTGCACCTTTTTTCTGGTTTGCGGTCTAAATGGAAAGGGTACTGTTTGCTTGTATCAGCTGCTTCGAAGCTCATCCATCTTGGGGGTCTCGGGCCCGCTGCCCCAGCTGTTTGCTTTTATCCAGGGCATAAGTTCTAGCACGACCCAGGGACTTTTTTCACGGTTTTCGCCCTTGGCAACGGGGTTTTCAATTTTCTGGGTTAAAAATGTGGGTGTGTCTCTTTAATCTGTCTGCCCGCATCCAAGCCCCATATTGAGGGATCACGTCCCGAAAAAGGTGCCCGGGTGGGGGTTCCACAGGGCAAAAAGTGACACACCCGCGTTTAAAAATTTAAGTCCACTGTGCCTGGGTTTATTTATATGAAAAAACGTAAACAAAACACGGCCCTTTTTTCCAGGGATTTTAAAAAATAAAACAAAACCCCCCGGCGGGGGCTAACTATACACGAAAATAAACCCCATCATAACCCGGGAAAAAACCAGTGACCCCGGGGAAAGCTGCAAATAAAATAGCATGAGCTAATTACAATTTTGGCCCCCAAACAAACCAACCCGCAGCCCTGACCCGGCTGCAACTCAGGGGGGTTTATAGGCCTTGCACCCCGCCTCACCCGGTGCGTGGGGGTGGCCCCCCACCCGGGTCTTTGACCACTCCAAAAAAAAAGGGCCCCAAAAAACGGACTGGAACCGCTTATACTAATGTAATATTTCGAACAAAACCCAATTTTCGGCTTCCCTTCACCCAGCCCCGGCCCCTCGGTGACACGCAAATGGGCCAAAACCCTTTCCCAAGGCCCCATAGGAAAGCATTCCTTTGGGGGAAAAATACTTCTGTCCCCCCAAATCCGCCTGTCACTTTTCTCACCAAAGGTTAAACAATTTTATAAAAAAAAATAAAAATACATTTTTCTTGTTGATATATTAAAAAAAATTGTCAATAGTGTCACTTTATTTTTACAGCCCACAGTATTCATACTGTTAGTTATTGGTCTTAATAGGTCTTATATTACCCTATTAATAACACCTCTATAAGAGCTTATATCACTGCCATACAGGCTATTTATCATCCACTACAGAATCTATATCAGCCCCCAGAGAGGTGATATCACTGGTGTAACTATAGGGCTTTAAAACCCAAAGTTAGTAATGAAATTTTTATGGACACCCTGGGCTAAATTCAGTTTTTATTTGAAAAATTTAAAAGCCCGGGGGGCCCGCAGTCCCCATTGGGCATAAGTCAGGGGCAGCAATGGCAGTGGGGCTAAGAATCTCATTGAGGAGTTAATCTGATAGTCGGAAGGGAGGAGGGCAGCATGTGTGATTGTTTATGGCAGAAGAGAAGACAGTCTTTCACTGCCAGAAATGCACTGAGGCCAGGAGGCAGAGCCACTACCCCTCTCCCCGGGAGGATAAGGAAAGCCCAGTAAGGGTTTGTGTGGAAGATGCGGGTTTTTTCGCAACCCAGGCCTCATTTTTGCTTGCTTTTTGGGTATGCAAAATTTCAACACCTCAACCACAAAAAGACCTCTTTCCCCTGGGAAACTGCCCATTATTTTAATGGGCGTCTGAGCCTGTGTTTTTTCCCCTCTTTAAAAAATTGTAAGCTATTTCGGCAGGGCCCACCACCTTGGTTTTTTATCTGGGAAGTAGATCTCACTAAATTTAAAATCTGTCTTTTGCTGTAAATTTTACCTTTTACATTGTAAAGTTTCTGGCAGAAAATTTTGGGGCATATAAAATAAAGATTTTTAAAAATTATTCATAAAGTCTCTAGGCCTTGCCCAGGTAATTATACACCAGTTAGTTTAACAACTATTGTGGGAAAACTGTTTGACGAGCTCATAAGGGACTATATACAGGATTATGTGGCTGAATATAAGTGGTTTTACTTAGAACAGAAGTTGTCACAGGCCCGCTGTCTGGGGGTTATATTAGATTCTGATCTGACCTTCACCCCCTATATAAAATCCCTTGCCCGCTCTTGTCACCTGCACCTCAAGAACATCTCCAGAATCCGTCCATTTCTCACTGTGGAAGCAACTCAAACTCTCATTGTTGCTCTTATTCATTCTCGTCTTGACTACTGTAAAATCCCTATTGTTGGTCTTCCTCTCTGTAAACTTTCCCCTCTCCAATCTGTCCTGAATGCAGCAGCCAGGCTTGTCTTTCTTTCCAGCCGCGATACTGATGCCTCTACCCTGTGTCAGTCTCTGCACTGGCTGCCTATTCAGTACAGAATACAACATAAACTCATCACTCTCACACATAAGGCTCTCCACAGTGCTGCACCCCCATACATCTCCTCCCTTATCTCTGTCTACCACCCTACCCGCTCTCTCTGCTCTGCTACTGATCTAAGACTACACACCTCACTCATCCGAACCTCCCATGCCCGTCTCCAAGATTTTGCACGTATTGCACCAGTTCTCTGGAACATGTTACCCCATGTGATCAGGCACACTCACAACCCTCCCAGTTTTAAGTGCTCTCTGAAAACCATCTTCTTAGACAAGCCTATCAAGATCCCTAATTGTCAACCCCCCAATTCTATCACAGATTCGTCACTTCCTGCACTTTGGCACCCACAGGCACTTATCTGTATATAGATGTATGGGTGGGATGGCAGGTTCATCCACATTTTATGTTTACTACCCCATATTTATGTAACATGGCTGGTCCATTGTAAACTAAGCACTTGTCAGCCTTTGTTTCACCCATACACCCTAATAGATTATAAGCTCTTGCAAGCAGGGCCCTCACACCTTGTGTCTCATTTGTCAGTAGCTTTTTTATAATGTAATGTCTGGTTTGTCTGTGCTTATTCCCTCTATATTGTAAAGTGCTGCCGAATATGTTGGCGCTATATAAATAAAGATTATTATTATTATTATTATTATTATTATTATTAATGAAGAGGTGAGTAGAAGTTTGCATAGTGGGCCGACTGTGGATAGAGGACCACATGTATGAAAACTGTCTTGGTCAAAAAATCTATTTGTTGCCCATAGCAACCAATCTGAGATCCCCTTTCATTTCATATAGTGTTCTGGAAAAATGAGAGAGGCATTCTGATTGGTTGCTATGGGCAACAAAGAGAATTTTAGACCTAGACAGTTTTCATACATGTGGCCCATAGTGTTTATAGACTTTACACACAGCCAGCCAGTATCTTCTCTACTCTGCACTGAAGAGGGACAAAAATCCCGAAACAGCGTTGTCTGTAGATGAGAGATACTGGCTTGGCTAAAAAAATCCCCTTTTTTCTTTCTCAAGACTCGGTGGGTCAAAAGCAAATTGAGGATTTGTTAAATCCAAAAGAGGGCGCTGTGGGCTTCTCAGCCCCTTTCCCAAAATGCCTTGTGATATTCAGATGCTAAGTAGAGAGCGAAAAGGCAAAACAAAAAAACTCTACAAGCGTTCGTTCGTGCTCTCCTTAAGGGGAGATCTTCCCTTCCTGAGCTCCCGATGCTCCCACACAGCCAGCCAGTATCTTCTCTACTCTGCACTGAAGAGGGACAAAAATCCCGAAACAGCGTTGTCTGTAGATGAGAGATACTGGCTTGGCTAAAAAATCCTTTTTGCTTTCTCAAGACTCGGTGGGTCAAAAGCAAATTGAGGATTTGTTACAACCAACAGAGGGCGCTGTGGGCTTCTCAGCCCCTTTCCCATAATGCCTTGTGATAGACTTTACAAAGGCATTTGACACTGTCTCTCATAAGCGCCTATTGGGTAAATTGAATTGGACTAGAAATAATAGTGTGTAGTTGGATTAAACACTGGCTATCGGATCATACTTAAAGAGTGGTGGTAAATGATTTGTACTCTGAATAGTCCCCGGTTATAAGTGGTGACCCCAAGATTCAGTACTGGGTCCTCTTTTATTCAATGCCTTTCAATATTGTCAATAATCCATATCCAGATGTTTACCTTTGAAATCTATGTTAAAATAAATAAATAAATTAAACAAACTCTTGGCATATGTATAGCTCATAGAAACTTATGGATGTTATAACAGGATAGGTTTGGATGCATTATTTTGCTAACCACACATACTTCTAACATAGCCCGTAAGCCTTACTTTCTGTTTTATGTTGTACTGCATTTTGAAAACATGGTTTTGGTTTTGTAATTTTTAAAAAATGTTCACATAACGACTTTCTAAAATATCAAATAGAAAACTCACAACTTTGATATTTATTTTACTAGTCTGTTCAATGGCCCCAAAAGATTATTAATCACTCCCTTTCTCTGTAACCTGTTTGAAAAGAGACAGAATTTATGATGCTCCAAATTTTCATTACCCTTAAAAATTTGCATATAGATGTCCCTTATCTGTTGTGTCAATAAATTAAAAAGTAGAAAAGACAAAGCTATTTAAACAGCTTTCCTGCCAGGTCTTCATTCTGTTCTTCCATCAGAGCCTGGTAAATTAATGTTTAAGTATCCCAGACATAAGGCTGGAGAACTTTCTGTTCAGAAGTGTGGGAACGCTACATGGGGAAAAAAGGCTTTTATTAAATGTTTAAAAGAATTGGGGGCAAGCAAACAAGAGAGGTCAGACTCCTCTAAATGAGAACCAAGCTGAGTGTATTCTTCTGACCTTTTAAAATTCAGACTATGTTCAAATTGTAAAGGGCATCTTAAATCAATATAGAAAGCCTATCTGTAAATCCATTCCTGAAGCAAACGTGTGTTATCAATAGTCATGGGCATTTAGTTTCAGAATAGCTTTTATGAATTTTGCATTTTTCTAGTGATGAAAAAGAAAAAAAATTGTGAGCTCCTTTTAATGCATGGATTACTTGTAACTTGTGACTAATTTCATTTTGAGACATCAAAAAAATGATGTGTCTTCATTTTTTTATGGAATCCTCATGCAAATAAGTCTTTCCTATGAATGCTAAGAAGTAGAAACGGCCTTAGGTTTGATGTTACCCTGTGCAAAATGTTCTAAATTCCCCCACACCCATTTTTCTGCCAGATATAAAAAAATAAGTGTATAAAAAGTATTGTATATTAGGTTCTGTGCAGACTGCATCTGAAATTACATTTGGCATATGAAACTTCATGAAAAGCTCCCACTACATACATTAAACATATTATATTGCTCAATTCACTAGAATGAAATCAAAACAATACCCTTTGGTCACTGTCAGGGGGATTTGTGTTGACATACCTTATACCTGTACAAAGGGCAAACACACTAAAATGTACACTATACTTTTTTTTTAAGAAAATGAAAACAACAACAAACTCCTTAACACCTTACCGACATTGGATGTATGTATACATCCTGATGCTGGTAAGGGGCTCTGTAGCATGATCACAGCGCGATCGCGCTACACAGCTGCTGGGTGTTAGCGGCTAATTGCAGCTAACACCCAGCATTTGCAGCATGGGGGGAGGAGGGGACGCCGCCCTCCACCCTGTTTAACCCCTTAGTTGCCGCTGCAAATATGGCCATGGCATCTAAATGAATGAGACATGGTGCCGTGCACCGTTCCTCACTGCGATTGGGACATCAGTGATGAGATCGCTGTGTCCCAATTTCTGAACATGGCAGCTGGAAGCCTTGTGAAGGCTTTCATCGCTGCCATGTTTTCAATTTCCACACTTCCGGCCCCAGGCATTGTACACCTTAATGCATTTTATGTACAATTAATTAGGTTGTAGAAATGATCAAACCCCCTTGTGGTGATTTGCCCTAGGAGTAATCAAATTTAAAGTAAAAATAAAACAGTTTTAAAGTGTAAAAAAAAAAAAAAAACAAAATTTAAAGTTCAAATAACCCCCTTTCACAATGTTACAAATAAAAAAATAAAATAAAAAAGTTACACATATTTGTTATCACCACATCCGAAAAAGTCCAATCTAATCAAATATAACATCATTTATCCTGTACACTGAACAACATAGAAAAAGAATTCCAAGTGTCAAAATTGCGGCTTTTTGGTAATTTCATGTTCCATAAAAATTGGAATAAAATTGATCAAAAAAGTTGCCTGCTTTCCAAACTGCTAGCAATAAAAAGTTTCAGCCCAAAAAAGTGCACTCTCATTCATGTCTGTAGGTGTTAGTACAAAAAAGTTATTGGTCGCACAAAATGGCGCCGCCGTGCAAATATCAAAAATAGAAAATGTTTGGATTTTTTTTTCTGTACCAAGACATAACCGAAACCATACATGTTTAGTATTGCTGAATTCTTATCAACCTGTAGAATATAGATAATATATCATTTTTACCGAAGATTGAACACCATAAAAGCCAAACACCCACAAACATGGCGTAAGTAGTTTTTTTTCCCATTTTGTCACACTTAGAATTTTTTTGCGGTTTCCCAGTATATTCTATGGTAATATGAATAACACCATTAGAAAGTACATCTAGTCCCACAAAATAAAGGCCCTCATATAGTATGTCTGTATAGATGGAAAAATAAAAGAGTTATGACTTTCAGAAGGCGAGGAGGCAAAAAACGTATAGCCATATTATTATGATTGTCCATCAGGAAGGTGTTACACTATGGGTCAAAAAGTCACTACATGCCTATAAACTTTAATGCTGTATACCCCAGACAAAAAGTCAGACACACATTGCCCAAAACCTCAGGCTATGTTCTCTGAGTTACAGTGATCCTTCAACATACAATATCAAATGGGAAGACCATCATATGTTAAAACTATTGCATGTTTAAAACATAACTCTATGGAAAAATGGTAATTGATTCCGGAGATCCAAATGTCACCCAGCATAATCTGAAATTAAAAATAAAGGCAAATAAGCAGGTGACTGATACATATAAAGCAAGTACTTCCATATAACAGAAAGAGCTGCTGAAAACTTTAAATCACTTTCTATACTGAGGAGAGGTTTCTTCAGGTCATGTATGGCCTGAAAGGTCCTTCTCACATGTAAAGAGCAGTACTGAGATACTAGACCATCAATCATTGAATGCACTTTACTGAAACAGATGTTTAACAAGTAAAATGATTAGGGATGAGTGATTATAATCGACAAAGTTGAAATCGGCACGGTTTTTAGGTTGATCGGAAATTTCCGATCACGCGATAATTTAAGTGAGAATCTGTGCATAATCTATTACTATCGCACCATTTTCGGCACTTTCTGTCATTTTGGTGGCCAGAAAATCAGCTTAGAGCATAGAGCAGGGTGAGCTGGGTGTGCAAAGTCATGACTGTGATGTGTATGGTTGTCATTGGCTGGAAAAATCACATGACCTCATTTTGCATAGAACAGCGCTTCCTGTTCAGCATCAGTGTGTCAGTGTCTCTCATTAGAGCAGGAAGTGTGCTAGATCTATCTCAATACAGCTCAGCTCAGAGACACAGTTCTCTTTATTCACACAGACAACTATGCTTTTAGCTGTGAACATTAGAACATAGGTAGATTAGAGAATTTCAGCTCTTAGTTAGTTAGACAGAGACTTTTTAAAGAAGCATCTAGCGCTGTACAGCCGTGTGGGAAAGGGGGGGAAAACACAGACAGACAGGCAGGCAGGCTTTTGAAAGGAGAGTGTATATTGTGCAGCCCAGACTCTGCTTTTAACCTGCATTGAAATGGCTTTTTTTTTTACCAGTGTTTGGCCAGCACACCTCGCACCTGAGGTGAAATAGTACCTTTTATTTTGTGAAGCCCAGTTTTGTGCAAAGACCCACCTTGTACTTACATTAGGATACAGAAATTTTCAAGTAACTGCTGTTGTATTCATGGGTCAAAACAACTTTTTTATATTATACATCTTAATTAGGTATTTTCACTTGGCGTCAGCCATTTTTGTTCAAAGACCCATTGTTACGTTTATTAGATACAGAAATTGCTAGTATTGCAGGTGTATTTCATAGGTGCAAAACCACCTTTTAAAATCCTATACATTTTAAATAGGTGTTTTACCTTGGGCAGCCATTTTGTTCAAAACCCATCTTTGTACTTATATTAGGATACAGAAATTTGCTTGTATTGCAGGTTTATTCAAAGATCAAAACCGACCTTTTTTATCCGTATAAATTTTAAATAGGTGGTTTTTCACTTAGGGCAGCCCATTTTTGTTCAAGACCATCTTGTACTCATATTAGGTACAGAATTTGTGTAATTGAGGTGTATTTCATAGAGTGAAAACCACTTTTATTATCCGCTCAATTTAAATGGTTTTATTACTTGCGCAGCCAATTTGTTCAAAGGACCCATCTTGTACTTATATTAGGATACAGAAATTGCTGTATTGAAGTGTATTTCATAGGTGCAAAAACACTTTATATCCGTCTCATTTTTAAAAGGTGTTTTTCACTTTGGCAGCCCATTTGTCAAAGACCCATCTTGTACTTATATTAGGATACAGAATTGCTATGTAATTGCAGTGTATTTCATAGGTGCAAAAACCCACCTTATTATCCGTATACATTTAAATAAGTGTTTTTCACTTGGCGCAGCCCATTTTTGTTCAACGACCCACTTTACTTAAATTAGGATTACAGAATTTGCGAGTAATTGCAGGTGTATTTCATAGGATGCAAAACCCCTTTTATTATCTGTATAATTTTAAGTAGTTTTCACTTAGGCAGATCATTTTTGTTCAAAGACCCTCTTGTACTATATTAGGGTCAATTTTGCTAGTAATTGAAGGTGTATTTCATAGTGCAAAACCACCTTTTAATATCCGTCTCAATTTTAAACAAGTGTTTTTCACTTTGGCGCAGCCCATTTTTGTTCAAAGACCCATCGTGTACTTATATTAGGATACAGAAATTTGCTAGTAATTGAAGGTGTATTTCATAGGTGCAAAACCCACCTTTATTATCCGTATACATTTTAATTAGGTGTTTTTTCACTTTGGTGCAGCCCATTTTTGTTCAAGGAACTATCTTGTACTTATATTAGGATACAGAAATTTGCTAGTAATTGAAGGTGTATTTCATAGGTGCAAAACCCACCTTTTATTATCCGTATACATTTTAAATAGGTGTTTTTCACCTTGGCGCAGCCCATTTTTGTTCAAAAATCTATCTTTTACTTATATTAGGATACAGAAATTTGTGAGTAATTGCAGGTGTATTTCATAGATGCAAAACCCACCTTTTATTATCCGTATAAATTTTAAATAGGTGTTTTTCACTTAGGGCAGCCCATTTTTGTTCAAAGACCCATCTTGTACTAATATTAGGGTACAGAAATTTGCTGGTAATTGAAGGTGTATTTCATAGTGCAAAACCCCTTTATTATCCGTCTCAATTTTAAAAGGTGTTTTTCACTTTGGCGCAGCCCATTTTGTTCAAAGACCCATCGTGTACTTATATTAGGATACAGAAATTTGCTAGTAATTGAAGGTGTATTTCATAGGTGTAAAAACCCACCTTTATTATCCGTATACATTTAATTAGGTGTTTTTCACTTTGTGCAGCCCAATTTTGTTCAAAGACCCGTCTTGTACATATATTAGGATACAGAAATTTGCTAGTAAATGAAGGTGTATTTCATAGGTGCAAAACCCACCTTTAATTATCCGTATAAATTTTAAATAGCTGTATTTCACTTTGGTGCAGCCCAGTTTTGTTCAAAGAGCCACCTTGTACTTAAATTTGGATACAGAAATTTTGTAGTGGTGGTTGAAAGACTCCTTTTTCCGGAACTTTTTAAATCTGGGGGTCATGCAGGTTTGGGGCTCATGCTGTGGCCAAGGACAGGTATAGTCAATGTCCAGTTCAACTCAAATGGTGGTTGAATGACTCCTTTTTCCGGCACTTTTTAATCTTTGGGTCAGAAAGGTTTAAGGGTCATGCTGCGTTCCAGGACAGTCAATGTCCAGTTCAAGTAAATGATGGATCAAATCATACTGCCTTCTGGCACTTTTTAATAGTCTGTGAGTTTTTTTTCTGCGACTCTTGTTGCCTAATATGTAGCATGTATCCATTTTACTGTTGTGGATGTTAATTCCTGCTTCTCCAGCCCTGTTTGGGTGTAAGAATGAAGGTGTTGTTCCTCTCCCATAGACTTTAATGGTCATCGGCGAGAATCTATTATCGACTATCGGATATCGTCATGATAATTGACAATATCGACTATTGATCCGATGACGATAGTTGACGCAATCGCTCATCACCAAGTCCAAACCAAGTTCCAATTTTGTCGGAAAATTCGGCGAAGTCGGCAAATTTGTGTCGAATTTAGTTATAATGCTCATGAAAATTGGCATCTAAATGCCAAAAATCATACATGTCGCCCATTGTGTCCAGATGTAAAATTGTGAGATCTTTGCAAAAGGGATATTTGACTTTTAGAAACTTGGTGCATTTATTTGTATGTAATTAGATTTATATGATAAAAAGCATTATGGGAGAAAGTTATTTGATGATCCACCACTTGTCTTAAAATCCAAATTCTGTTGATAAGCTACAATTAAAAAAAAAACATGGTGCAGACAAATCCAGGCAAATAAAAAAATATTACAAATAAAACTTCTACTAATTTACTGTAGTTAGAGACGGGCGAATTTCTCAAAAATTCTATTCGGTGACCGCCAAATTTTCCGACAAAATTCATTTCGGTCTGAATTACTTCGGCACGAATCGCGTTAAAAAACAGCTATTTCCAGACTGCACAGAGCCTGCAGGATGCTGTAGAACGTTGGGGCCATGCTAAAATATGCAGGGGGAATTTGGGTTTTTGGGTTTTCATACAATGTTTTGTTTTAGTATGACACAAAGATGACTGCCGCCGCTCTTAGAATCGCTTCACTATAAAATTCCCTGGGCACTTAAGAGGGCAAAACTGACCAAAAAACTCAAGCGGGAATGTAGCCTGATAAAGTAATGCCCAGCGAAAGCTGGAAAAAAAAAAGCGAGAGCTCAGGTGCAACATTAGTGACAATGTGGAGGTGACGGCGGCAGCCACAGCAGCATGAGGTCAGACAGTGGCACAATGACATTCTAGAGGTGGCAAAAATAGGACTAGGCCACAGATGCACAATGATCAGCGTGGAGTTCACCAGCAGCAGCAAAAGGTCAGAGAGTGGCACAATGACATTCTTGAGGTGGTAAAAACTGAGAGGCCACAGAGGGGCACAATGACAAAATGTGGAGGTCACGGCAGCAGCAGCATGAGGTCAGGCAGTGGCCACAATAAACATTCTGAAGTGGCTAAAACAGGAGAAGCCACAGAGTGGCACAATGACACAGTGTAGGTCACAGCACAGCATGAGGTCAGGCAAGTGGCACAATGAAAATTGGGGGTGGCAAAAACAGGGTAGGCCACAAGTGGCACAATGACACAGTGGGGAGGTCACGCACAGCGGCATGGGGTCAGAAAGGCAAAATGACATTCGGAGGTGGCTAAAACAGGAGTATGCCAAAAAGAGTGCACAATGACACAGTGTGGAGTCACGGCAGCAGCAGCATGAGGTCAGACAGTGGCACAATGACATCTGGAGGGGGCAAAAAACAGGATAGGCCACAGAGTGGCACAATACACAGTGTGGAGTCACGGCAGAGCACAGCATGAGTAAGACAGGGCACAATACATCCTGGAAGTGGCAAAAAATGATAGGCCACCAGATTTGCACAATGACACAGTGTGGAGGTCACGGCACAGCATGAGTCAGACATGGTACAATGACATTCTGGAAGGTGCAAAAACAGATTAGGCCACTGAGTGGCACAATGACAGGAGTAGAGGTCAGGGTACAGCAGCAGCATGAGGTCAGGCAGTGGAAACAATGGCATTCTGGAGGTGGCAAAAACGGGAGTAGGCCACAGAGTGGCACAATGACACAGTGTGGAGGCACGGCAGCAGCAGCATGAGGTCAAACAGGTGGCACAATGACATTCTGGAGGGGCAAAAACAGGGAGTAGGTCACATGTGGCACAAATGAACAGAGAGTGGAGGTCACGGTCACAGCAGCATGAGGTCCAGGCATTGGGCACAAATAAACAATTCTTGAGGTGGCAAAAACTGGAGTAGGCCACAGATTGACAACAATACAGAGAAGTGGAGGTAAACGTAGCACAGCATAGGTCAGGCAGTGGCCAATGCATTCGGAGGTGACAAAAACAGGAGTAGGCCACAGAGTGGCACAAAGACACAGTGGGGAGGTTATACGGCAGCAGCCACAGAGCAGCATGAGGTCAGGCAGTGGCACAATGACATTCGGGAAAGGTGCAAAACAGTAGTAGGCCACAAGTGGCACAATCACACAGTGTGGAGGTCACGGCAGCAGCACCCATGAGTCAGCATTTGGCAACAATGGCATTCTGGAGGTGGCAAAAACAGGAGTAGGCCACAGAGTGGCACAATGACACAGTGTGGAGGTCACGGCAGCAGCACATGGGGCAGACAGTGGCACAATGACATTCTGGAGGGGCAAAAACGGGAGTAGGCCCACAGTGTGGAAACAATGACAGAGAGTGGAGGTCACGGTCCAACAGCAGCATGAGGTCAGGCATTGGCACAATGACATTCTGGAGGTGGCAAAAACTGAGTGGGCCCCACAGAGTAACAAGACAGAGATTTGGGAGGTCACGGTAGCAGCAGCATGAGTCAGCAGGGGCACAATGGACTTTCTGGAGGTGGCAAAAACGGGAGTGGGCCCACAGATGGCACAAGACACAGTGGGAGGTTACGGCAGCAGCCACAGCAGCAGCAAGGTCAGCAGGCACAATGACATCTGAGTGAAAACATGTAGGCCAAGTGGCACAATCACACAGTGTGGAGTCACGACAGCAGCTGCACAGCTGGACAACAGTGGCAAAATGACATTCTAAAGTGCAAAAAAAGGAGTAGCCACAAGTGGGACAAGACACATGTGAGGTCACGCAGAGCAAAAGGGTCAGACAGTGGCAAAAGACATCTGAGTGCAAAAACAAATGGGCCACAATGCAAAAATGACAGAGATGGAGGTGCGCGCGGAAACACATGAGGCCAGAGAGGGTACAATCACAAAGTGGAATGGGTGGCAATACCAGTCCCTGTAAAGATGTTGGTGGCAGATGAGAAACTGCAGCAAATTGTGCATCAGGGGTGCGCATCAAAATTTCCCTTTATTGAGGTTTGCCCCATTCCATATGGGAGGCTATTTTTGGCCCGGTTGGAGGGTCCCAATAGTGGAAGCCAGAAGTCATTCCCATTCCCGGGAAGCGTTTCTCCTTGTAAATAGCCAGGCAAACAGCATGATGCCACCATTCCTGCAGAAGTTTACTTCGAAAGGGGGCCCCACTCCATTCTCCCAGTAGTCCACGGTCTTCGGGTCATGTAGTCTTCCTACCACCACCTTTTTCCCGCTGCTCCTGTCTCTCTCTCACTTTCCTCCTCATTGGGAGAAAACCCATCATTTCACCCCGACAGTGCTCTGTACCGTATCCCCCTCCTCCCCCCCATTCCCCCAACCCCAAAACTCTTTGGGCCCCCGATGTAGTCGCCACATCTCCAGTCCCCCCGCCCAGACAGATTTTTCAGCATCTGTTCCAGGACAAAGAAGCAGTGGAATGAAAATTATTCATCCCGTAGTCCTGGCGACTGACAAATAAAAGTCACCTCCTCGAATGGCCTCAACAAACGGCAGGTGTCACGCATGAGCTCCACTGGCTGACAACAATGTTACACAGGGGAGTACTACTGTCTGCCAGGATCAGCAAAAAATCGTTAATGGCCTTTCTCTGTTCATACAGTCTGTCCAACATGTGCAGGCTGGAATTCCAACGGGTGGAAACATAGCATATCAGAGTGTGTTTGGGGAGGCCGTTTTGCCGCTGCAATGCGAGGAGGGTGTTCCTGGCTTTGTAGGAATTGATGAAGTGCATGCACAGTTTCCTGGCCATTTTCAGAATCTTCTGAAGATCGGTGGAAGACTTGAGGAACCTTTTCACAACCAGATTGAACACATGCGCCATGCAGGGCGCATGGACCATCCCTCCTCGGTGGAGCGCGGACACCATGCTACTCCCATTGTCTGTCACCATGGTTCCGATTTGTAGTTGGCGCGGAGAAAGCCACACATCGATTTCTTGCTGCATGACGCGGAGCAGTTCCTCCCCTGTGTGACTTAGTTCGCCGATTCAAGCCAGGTGTAGAACTGCGTGACATCGCTGTGCCCTAAACATGTGGTATGATGGAGCAGTACTTGAGGAGGCTGAGATGGTGGTGGAGGAGGATGAGGCGGACAATGGCGCAGGAGCCGCAGTTTGACAACGTGGAGGAGAAAGCGGCGTCTCCTGTCCAAGTTGTTGGTGTGCCTGGGCAGGAAGCACATTCACCCAATGGGCCGTAAAGGACATGTACTGGCCCTGACCGTAATTACAGCTCCAGACGTCCGCGCTGCCGTGCACCTTGGAACAAACCGATAAGCTCATGGACTGGCCCACTTTCTGTTCTACATATTTATGAAGTGCTGGTACTGCCTTTTTGGAAAAAAAATTACGGCTTGGAACTCTCCATCTCGGCTCGGCACAAGCCATTAGTTCTCTGAATGGTGCAGAGTCCACCATTTGGAAAGGGAGGGACTGCAGTACCAACAACTTGGACAGGAGCACGGTCAGCTGCTGCACCTTAGGATGGTTGGACGCATATTGTTGTCTCTTTGCAATCGCCTTGCCTAACGACTTGTAGCGAGGAGCAGGAGCATCTGGACCCGGAGATGATGTCAAAGAGAAACAGCTCCCTTCTGCAGAGGTGGTGGAGCCTTGACTGGCTGCAATGGCATGCGTGCCACTGGCCGCTGCTGCTGCTGCGGTGGCAGGATGGACCACCACATCTGAGCCACGTTTCTCCCAGGCCACCGGATGGTGACGCTGCATGTGTTGACGCAGGGCCGTGGCGCCAATGTGAGCTCCCTGGCCACGCTTCACTTTCTGCTTACAGATTCTACATATTCCCATATTCGGCTCCTCCAATGTCTTAGCAAAGAACTGCCACACCGCCGAGTAGCTGATTTTACCACCAACACTCCACACTGAGTGACTACTACCGCCGCTGCTTCGCTGAGCCCCTGTGCCGCTACTTTCTTTGACCTGCGAAGCGGGTTTTCTACCCCCATCGCTGCTTGGCTCCCGACCTCACACTGCTGCTACCCTGCTGACTCACAGCCACACAACCCACTTGCTGGCTGCGCCGCTGCCTGACGCACAAGCTGACGCCCTCTTCTCCTGATGATGATGAAGCCCTTGCCTCACCCGGCTCCCAAGTGCGGTCGGCTACATCATCATCTATTTGTGTTTCATCGTCACTGCTGTCCTCATCACCGGTCTTGGTATGCAGAGGCTGACCCCTCACAACATGACCTCCCATGCCACTCTCCACATCTATACTTTGCCGCCTACTGCAAGAAGCAGGGGATATTGGCCCCATTTCTTCACTGCCAAGAAGCTGCTGACTGCCCTCCTCAAATTGTTTATCCTTGCTATATAGTGGCGCTGACCCCAGACCACATAGATCTCTGGCTGAGGGAACCGGATGGGACAGAGGCGGGTTGAGGACAGGTGAGGGCCGCTGACCCGCTCCTGGGCCATGCCAACTAAGGGTTGTATCTGACGATCCCACCGACTCTTGGCTGGGGTTGTCAGATGTCATCTGGGAGGAAGTGGATGACCTAGTTAACCAATCAAGAACCATTGGGTTGCTGAACAACATACGGCCGCTAGATGACAGCGGCAGTTGTGGCCTCACCGAGTGACCCCTGCTGCGACATACCCTTGCTTTGCTGCGACCTGGGCCTGCTACAGGAATGTTTGTGCCACTGCCACTCGCAGGTGAAGAGCCTGCCACCTCTCTGTCTTACATACTGTTTGTTCTAAAATGTACAGACACTGTTTGATGAAGATATCTGTATATTCTAAATACACACCCTGTATTTGACTCCAAACGAACCCAGTAACAAGCTTGGGTAACCCTTAGATATAAATTGCGCTCCACAAATGGGCAGGAAAAATTGACTTGTATGTGCCGTTTAAAAACGTAAAACTGTATTTTACTGAATATAAAAGCACAAACAGGCTTAATTAACCTTCGGATATGAATTATGCTACAGAATTTCTTCTGTGGCGGTGAAAAACAAAGTTTCTTTTACTGGGTACAACTGCAGAAAAATAGTTAACCCTTGGATGTAAATTGCTTAAAAGAATTGAGCAGCCAAAAACTACCAGCTTTGGAGCGTGAAAAAGACGGTTTATTTTAGTCACCACAGCAGCAGAACAACGCTTAATTAACCCCTGGATGTAAATTGCGCAAAAGAATTGAGCAACCAAAAACTACGAGCTTTGTAGTGTGTTACAATGGAGTGTATTTTACGCTACACAACAAGAGGAAAACTTGTAATTAACCTTCACTTGTGAATCATGATACAGGAAAAGTGTATTTTTTGCCGGTGAAAAAGACGGTTTATTTTAGTCACCAGAGTAACAGAACAACGCTTAATTAACCCCTGGATGTAAATTGCGCAAAAGAATTGAGCAACCAAAAACTACAAACTTTGTAGCGTGTTACAATGGCGTTTTTTTTACGCTACACAACAAGAGGAAAACTTGTTATTAACCTTCGCTTGTTAATTATGCTACAGGCAAAATTTCTTTTTTGGCGATGAAATAAACAGTTTCATTTAGACACAACAGCAGCAGAACAACGCTTAATTAACCCCTGGATGTAAATTGTGCAAAAGAATTGAGCAGCCAAAAATGAATTGGTATTTGTATTGTAAAAACGCTGTTTCTTTAAATGAATATAACAGGAACAGGCTTGGATCACCCTTGGATATTCAAAGTGCTGTGAGCAGATAGCATTAAAATGTATATGCAGCTGCACTGGACACACACTGGACTTCAGATCCAATACCTCACAAAATCAGAAATAGAACGTTAAGAGAAGCAGTCTCTGAGACAAGCTGAGACACCCCCCAAAAATCGCTGTATAAAAATGAGTTCTTTAGTATCAGCTATCATAAGCAGCCGTGGCAGCACCTTCCCTAATCAGTACAGTGAGAGCGGTATGAGCTCCCAGCGTTGCGCCCGGACTTATATAGTGCGGTGACGTCACAGAATCTCGCCGGTCTCTGGCTTCATCTCTGCACATGTCATGCAGGCTATGCTCTTCTTCCTCCCAGAGTTTTTTGCCCCATGTAACGCCATGTGCTCGCAGCCATTTTATCAATCAAAAGCACACTTCGTTCACGCGAAGTACCCCAAACTTCAACTTCGTTCCGAACCGAAGTTTTCCTGAAATTCTAAACGAATTCCACTTCGTTAGAATCAATTCGCCCATCTCTAACTATAAAGTTGATGTTTTATGAGAGATCCATTGCACCTTAAACAATCACAAAAAATAAATTATGAATAACGCATGATGACTGAGTGCAATGAAAAAATAATAATTACATTACATTCAAATATACTGACATTCACGGTAAAACTTTTCATACATATGTAAATGTTACACCTACAGATATAACCTGCTCAGCAGAGCCAATCGTGCATATTAATGAGTGAATCAAGCTTGACAGATGTCAAATGAATGGTTATGCATGTGACAGATTTCATAATAAAGTTCAGGTAACAGTGCTGGGGTGAGGGGAATAATGCATTGCTCATTCTGAGAGGCCAATCTTTGTCACCAAGAGAGCTTGCCCCAATTCCAGGGTGACATATTCAAATCTGGTATGTATGTATGTGTGACCATATAAATCAAAGCCATTATCTGCAGAAAATAAAGCAAATACAGTTATTTAATGAGTTCTGTTAGGGAGAAAAAAAAATAGTTTTATTTGAAAGAACAATAAATGAGCATCACAGCCAGTAAGTGATGATTTGTATACAACCCTGCTTAAAAGTGACATGATTCACAGACTGGTTAGCTCAATCAACTCTAAATAACTGTGCTAAATTGTATTGATATATTCCTGTCTTTTCTGTTTCAGTTTAAACGTTTGGTTAAAGAGCAGATTCTGCATGCATTCAATATAAGCAGCTCTTGCTGAGCTAAACCATTGGCAACATTACTATAAATTAGTATTGTGAGAAATGTTTCAGAACATGTAGAATCTATAAATTAAATGAGTCATGTTTTCTGCATTATCAAATGGATGGATCAGGGCATGTCAGGGTATAAACATAAGATATCAAACACCCTGAAACCATAAGCAGCGGTAGCAGAGTTATGGTCTAGGGAATGTCTTCTTGGCATTCTCTGTGTGCACTTATTCAATTTAGGTAAAGTATCAATCTATGCTTGCAGATCACATAAAACGATATATACCAATTGTCTTTCCTGGGGCAGATGGGAAAATGTTACATAGCTAAAAATGTCCATCATTGTTTGGAAGAGCATGTCCAAGACTTCTAAGTATTACCCTGGTCCCTTAATTCCCCAGGCTTAAACCCAAATGAGCATCTATAGTACCACCTTGATCATTCTGTTCACCCTATGGAGCTGTGGGATGCTCTTCAGTCATCATGACTCTAGATACCTGTGACAATCTACCAGGATCTTATTATTAAGTCACTCCCAACTTGCTTAACTGCTGTCAGTGTTTTGTTTTTTCTTTTGTTTTTTTTTATATAAGGATCTTACAAAGGGAGAAATATCTCTAGATAAGATCCTTCATATAAAAAGAGTGGATTGAAACATGTTGGAATTGGACTTTAGGGTTTACTAGGGCCACTTAATAGGGCCAGGCTCCTGACAAGGACCCTGTATTTAGGCTAGGGCCTTTTTGGGTTAGTCTGTTTTATCAAACATCTTTATTGTTGGAAAACTTTTTATGTTCTTTATGTTTTTTTTGGTATGTGATAATTAGTTTTATATGTGTGAAAAAAAGTTAATTTTCATGACACTCCTTATATTTCCTTTCCAATATATGCATTGTAAGAGTGTAACTTGATCAAGAACTTTAGTACAAAAGTTTTATAAGGCCCTACTATCTATTGGTTTTATTTATGTTGCTAAATGTCATAATGTCGCCATCTATCAGTCAATATCACTAACAGCTTATTGTTGCGGTTTAGACAAGTTTGATCTGTAGCATTCAACTGATTATTGGGCCGAATCCTGGTTAAAAATAGATTGTCTTTATGAAATTACCCTTGTAAATCATTGTTTATTTAGCATGATACATAACCACTTCTCTGCACTAATTATTGTTTCTGCAGTGACTATTAATAAAACACTAATGCCTATCACAAGTCAAAATACAGGGAGAGAAAGCAGCTTCATGCCTTTTTGCTTTCTCTTTTTATTACAAATACTTGGAATTTGATAGTATTTGGCCACTGTATGTATTGGCTGTGGATACAGCCATACTGTCTAATAATACTACAGATGTAGCAAAACCAAAATTTTCATATAACACACCATGATATCACTGCACACAAAGTCGTCTTAACGCTTACAATGCTTTTCAATGACTTTGTTTAGGAATGAGAGCAGCAAACAAGAAAAGCTGTGATACCACAGTTACACTAAACTCTGCTACATCCACATGTCCCATATCCACATATCCTTTTTGTTCTGGCTCTGTCCCATATTCCAAACCCATAAGTCTATACGGTAAAGGAACCCCTACAAGACTAGACGTTAAGGGTGACATGTCCCAGTATGCAAGCCCTGGATTTTTGGTCTATTTTGCGCCAAAAACACTTTTGATGCCATATTCTCGATGTAAATGAACTGTCGTGCACCAAAACTAGGCATATTATACGCCGGGTATGACACATTGTAATGCGCAGTACATATAGTAGCAATGATATGCTATCCGCCTCCATAACGCAATGCACCTATCGAGGCGCATTGCATACACTAGTAATGATACGTTATGTGCCTCTGTTACGCAATGTGCCTCGATAGGTGCATTACATATAATACCAATAATACACTATGCACCGCAATTTGCACAGTGCGCCTTTTTAGGCGCGTTAAATTTACTCTGCAAGGTATAACTGACACCAGATTTTTGAGAACATTGGACTTTACACTGATTTAATGCGTCTAAAAACTGCCACGGTGCTGTCAATTTTCGGACATGACGCCCTAAGGGCCACATGCATGTAAACTATTTAGGTCTAAAACTCACTTTTTTGCCCATAAGTTACTATGGGCAAAAAAGTGAGTTTTAGACCTAAACAGTTTTCATACATGTGGCCCAAGTGTTTACAGAAAAAAATGGGCTTGTGGTAATTACAAACGTAACATGGTTACTGACAGGCCAGATTTAATATGCTAGAAAATATACAAAGACAAATGTAGACAAATAATTTCTAAAGGTTTATAGTAGACAAACACATGAAAATACTGAAGCTTGATCTGTACATAACTACATATTTGCAGAAGAACATGGGGCTTACCTACAAAACCAGACAAAACTCATGGACACGTTTAGCACTGTATAGGTATATTTACATGGTACGGTTAAAAGCACATCAAAACTACAACTGAAAAATCACATGCAATTTGTTACAGTTTTGCACTGTGGTGATTACATGTAGATTTTTTGGTAAAAATAAATGTGTTCTAACTATAAAAACAGTACAACCAATTGCCACATTTTTAAAATCAGAGAAAATTGCGTTAAAACTGCATGCATTTTTAGGGTGCGGGTCAGATCTTCTTTTAGGCACACCACAAGCACACTGAGTAATCATACCCTATTAACTATTGCATGTGTAAATGGTGAAACCAAGTAAAAATCTCATATCTGCATCTGTATTCAAAATGAGCCAGAGGAAACATTCTGTAAGCTAAACTTTGTTGAAACTTTGGATGTTTAGTTTAGCTTTTATGCAGTTGGAAATTTGATCCAACTTTTTGATGGACAGCTTTGGAGCATAAGGCACATCTCCTTTTTGAAATGTAGCTAAAATGTACAGCAAAAACAGCAAATGTGATTTTTAAATAGTATCCCTGGCAATGATGCGTTACTTAGGATGAATCTTATTAGACTTTAGAACACAGTTATTAAGATATTGTACGAAGGCTAAACAACTTAAATTGGGTTCACATGGCGTTACTATCCATTGGTGGAATCTGTCATGATATTGTAAAAAAAAAAAGGGTACCCCATTAAATACTGCAGTGTAGCGCCCACAACTCTATAGGAATCAAAAACGCAAGCATAGTCCTATTTAGCCTAAATTTGCTGTATTTATGAAATGTATACGCTTTGTATGTGGGACACAAAAACATGTTCTACCACGCTTTTGCACCAAACACATGAAGTAAATACCGCTGGAGCAATAGAGCAAATATAACTCAAGTAGGTCCACATTTGCTGTATTGATTTCTATGGGGTTGCTGTGACTATATAATTGTACGTATTGGGGTTCCTTTTTTTTCTTTTTTCTTTTTTACAGCATACCAATAGATACCCCTGACATAGAGCATAAAGCTAAGATAACCCATTCTAAAATCTTGCTGTGTGGAAAATGAAATTGCTATTACACACCTTGAAGTTATATTTTTGTTTTACTAAACAAAGCTTTTTATGAGCTACAAACTTACATGATCGTAGTAGAAAATAGTAAAGATTTTATTAAAAAAAAAAAAAAAGGTATTTAAGGTTAGAAAAGGGGTGTGCCCTTTTCCCTTCTAAAACAGTACCACTTTCATCCAGTCACCTTTCAGGTAAAGGTGGCTGACCTGCAATACGCAGACCATGGAAAGAAGTGCTGATGTTTCCATTAAAAAAATTATTTTTGTTTTCTAATTGTATGTAACTTGGTCAAAAAGCAATTCTCTTAATATAAAGCTATAGACAGAATCACCAAGGGAGCATTCAGCAGAGATTGGGGAATGTTTATGGCCATCTGTAAATTCTAACGCTTATCTAATTTATTATTCACACTAGGACTGCGCAAGTGCTCTGCTTCAACATCACAGTCTAATAATAGTTAAAAATAGTGTCTGCTGCAAATAATTCAGCTAAAATATGGTAGAGATCAGTAATACTGATCCTATATAAATGTGTATTCTAGATGCATTGTTAGGATCTTAAAAGAACAGTATATATAGACAGACAATTTTTGCAAAGATATACAGTAAAGTGTCCCTGAAAAAAAAACTATATTCATAAAATAATAGCCCAAAATAATTTGCCTTGTCTGTGTAGGATGACACAAAAGTAGTCATACAGTTAAAATGTAATATAACTATAGAATTGCTAAATATTACAACCATATCATTACTATTACATAGTATCTAAATAATAGCATTGTACTGTTAATGAATAAAATGCATTATACAAAGACCAATATTACCACCGTCACAGGTCAGAGTAATGCCTCTACAAGTTTATTGATGTCCACAAAGTCACTGGCATACTTTCACGTTTTCCAGAGTATTGTGCAAGTGATCAAAGGATTGCTGCTTCTAGCCCCTAGTAAGCCAAACATAAATTAACTTAAATTAGGCACAATAAAGTTTTATACAAAAAAAAATATCCTCTGAAAATATAAATGACTCCTTTTTAATTAAAATAAAAAGTATGAAAATGAGTTAACAGATCAAAAACTGAAGCGACTGATCAAGGTATAAGCAATTATTTTGGAATTTTGCATTTCAGTTCTAGGAAATCTGACCATCTAATTTACACCCTATCCTAAAGCACTCCAATGTTAACACATAAAATAATTAATGAAAATAACATACATACATAATAACATACATAGTCTGCAAGGCTGAAACTCCATCCAGTTTATAACTCAGCATTATTCATACAAAGGTAAACAAACAACCATGAGACAAAATACAATTTTCCTCACCTTATCTGATATCTGATAATATTGCTACCCTTAAGAATGGCCCATTTAGAGTGAACCTGTCAAATAGATTATTCCCTCTTGCTGAGGGCAACACAAGCTAGTGTCAGGCATGCTGTTTCCAGCGCTGTGTCCCTTATCCTGTAAGATGCTATAGTTTGAGTATTTGGTGCTCAAATCTTCAGTTTTCAGCCAGAAAAGAGTCATGAAAAGAGTCCGTTTAATTCATACCCCGCCCACCGGAGGCTAGCTCTACCCACCTCAACTGATAAACCTATTACTTTGAATAGGTAGAAACATGTGAATAACTGTCAGTGGGCGGGACTAGCCTTTGGTGGGTGGGGCTAACACCTACTCATGAATAAGATTTGAGCATTAAACGCTCTAAAACTACAGCATCTTACAGAATAAGAGGCACAGTGCTGGAAACAGCAGGTCTGACACTAGCTTGTGCTGTCCTCAGCAAGGGAAGCATAAACTATGTGACAGGTTCTCTTTTAAATTCTTTTAGTTAATTCATAATGACAACCTACTTTGACAGAGAGTTCCATTCACTCAGAGTAACGACTCTCCATTCATATTGTTGTAGAAACTTTTCATCCTCTGGACAAAGTGGATGTTTTCTTATTATGTAGTTACGGTTCTGGGTATGAATAAGCCAGAGATATCTCTATATAGACCTTTGATGTATGAATCTATAATTATTAGGTCATCCCTAGCCATCTTTTATGTGAACCAAATAACTCTAACTTTGACAACCTCTGTGGGTATCATAGTCTACCCATTTAATTTATTGCTTTATATGTCTGCCTTGAAACCAGGTTAAGCTCCACTATTACTTTCTTGTTCAGTGATACTCAAAACTGTACTCAATAGTCTATGTGCAGTCTGAAAAGTGATTTGTAAAGTGGTAGTTCATGTCTGTAACACTCAGTGGTTCTTAATGATCCCAATGAACAAATCAATACCTCAAAGCCAAGCCTCTTAGAAGATAAGTGAAAGATTTATTAGAGTCTAAGGGTATAAAGGTAAAGGTTTACAAAATAAAGTATAAAGAGCTAGCAAAACAATTTACTTAAATACTTAACTCTAAGCCCAGGGAAGCAACAGGTAGGGACAGGATGATAAATAAGGATCCGAACCACACAGTAAGAGTTCACTTTTAATGATCATGCCTTTGCATATTGATTCTTAGTCAGACCAAACATGAAGTATTGTGTACAGTTTAGGTACCAGAGCTCAGGGAAGACATTCAGGTGGAGCAGGTTCAAATGTAGGCAACTAAATTAAAGTGGTGCACTACGATTCCCAGAAAGAATAGAAAAAATAGGATTATTTAACTTATAAAAGAAGGCTTTGGGGTGGCCTAATAAAGCTGTATAATTGTATCAAGGGTCAATATATAGATCTCTCCCATGATCTATTTATACTGTATCCATTACAATTGGCACCCTCTATTGCTAGAGGAAAGAAGATTGGTACATAAACATAGAAGGGGAATCTTTACTGTAGCAGTGAGACTATGGAGCTCACTAGCAGTGGAACTGGTCATTGTGAACTTACTAAATGAGTTCTAAAGGGGCTTGGATGTATTTTTAGAGTACAATTATATTACACTTTATAATGTTTACAATTCAATAGAAGGGTCATTCATCGTTACTAGATTGGAGTCAAGAAGAAATTTGTTTCCCAAAAATAAGGACTATTGGCTTCTGCCTTCTGGGGTTTTTGCCAATAGTATAGGATAATAGGCCATATTAGATGGACATATTTATTTTTTAAGCCTTAAACCTATTAAATTAATGCCAGCTAACAAAAATCAACACCTAACAGGTAAAATGCACAGACTACATGGACATAAAACGTGTCAAATAGATTATAAAATGAAGTTTGCACAAAATGCAAAGCGTCACAAACGTGATATAATTCACTACAATATACTCTTCACTTGACACTGCCATTTGGGGTCACTTGCCATAATATTTTATGGGCGCTACTGACAGACAAATAGCCTGATGATCTTTAGATGTGTTACACTGATTAAATAGACATGTAATCATTATGACAACACTATTTACAGCATAAGCAGGGCTGCAATGCATAAAAGCGATAATAGACTAAATAAACCTGCAACAGTCATTTTAGTATAGTTTACCTTAATTTTATGAAGCAGATTAAAGACAAAAAGCTTTGTGCCATAATTTGCTAAATATTCTACCATTAAACTATCTTTTAGCCTTCCTCTTAACAAATTAATTGGAATCATTGAGGATATAGCGTAATAAAATCTTAACTTAAAAAATAATGAACATGGGATATTGTCAGCACAATGGGCTGAATATTACAGTACATTATCATACACAAAAAAACACATGCATTTCTCACTTATTTACGGGATGCCGCTTTTGCACTGTTTCTTTCATTTTCCTGTTTCTCAGGTAAAACCAGTCTGGTCTCAAGACAAAATAAAATAAAAAAAGACAACAATAAAAAAAAAAATTGTATGTTGGACTACCAGGTAGAGAAATATAAATATGGTATATGAATGTGTCTTGTTGTAATAGTGTTATTCTCCACTAAATCTTCTTAGATCCTAGAGGAACAGGTCTAAGGTGCAGGAAATTATGGGTATTATTATACCAATGCCTAAATATTCAAAGAGCACACGCTAAAGAGGAATACGTTCTGACCTTTATGGCTTTAGTGCTAAGTTGTATACAGCCTTTTACCCCTCTTTCTTCTGTGCTAATGGTTAAGGCAAGTAAGTGCTTAATATAGAAACCCTTTCTTGTGGTTGCTGTGAATGTTTAGGACTGTTCTTTATACAGCATTGTTGCCTCTGTTTTTCAGAGAGGAGGTGCAACGTGTAGCCCATCCCTTTTTGACTTGTGTTGGACCCTGATAGGCCCCATATTCATCACATTTCAGGGATATGTTACTGCTATCCATCAGGATACCTTGAAAAAAAAAAAATTCAACAGATACTGTGACAGAACCATAACAAATAGCAGTTAAAACACATTGCCACATGTATGAAACCTGTCCATGTCTAAGACTTTCTTTGTTGCACATGATAACCAGTCAGAGCTCCCCTTTCATTTCATATAGTGCTCTGAAAAAACGAAAGGGGAGCTCTGTTTGGTTGCTAGGAGCAATAAATAAAGTCTTAGACCTAGACAGCTTTCATACATGTGGCTCATAGTCTCTTTTGGACTATGTTTACTCAATTTCCCATTTGCACAATATACAATTTTTGTGCCAAACATAAAAGGTGGTAGACTTAAACGATATTCTGTTTGCCCTATAGACCCCTACAGTCCATGCTGCAGTATCTGCAGGGATGCCTTTTTCATTGTATCTTGATGGATAGCATCAATGTAGCTACAAACTGGGATGTGACATAAGTATCACCTGCCTCAGTGTCAGGTGTTTGGGCCTCTGTTGAATATACGTAGCCTGCACTGAAGACTAAATTAAAAACAAACAAAGGTCCCAAACAGAAGTGATAACTTAATTTGTAGAATAATTCAATCCAGTATTAGTTCACAATAACTATGACAAAAATCTGTGTAGGGTGAATTCTAAAACTTTTTTCATCACGCTATCAAATCACTCTTCACCAAGTCACTGGATTGGTTTCTGTAGTTGTTTGACATGTGAAAAAACTCATACATGTTATGAGACAAACTTATTGTCACATCTGTAAAAATGTGTTCTATTAATATGTACAAACTAATTTATCTTGCAAAGTGATCACCATTAAAAAATAACACCCAGATCCAAAATTGCATTGTTGGTTTTTTTTTGGTCTCTTTGCATGCGCCAAAAAACTGGAATAAAAGACGATGAAAAAGTTGCTGGTGTATAAGATGGTACTAATAAAAATGACACTTCAGTCTGCAAAAAGCAAGCCATCAAGCAGAGTCATAGACAGAAAAATAAAAAGTTATTAGTCTTACAATACTGAGATGCAAAGCAAATTAAAAAACAAACAAAAATAAATCCTGTTTACCAGCAGAACAGAGCCATTTATCCTGCATTACACAAAAGTAACAGCTCTTTTTCCCTTCAGTATATGTTTTTTGTGCTGGACACAAAAATGTGGTGAACCACTCCATGGTGCCTGACGCATAAAACGTAATTCAATAGGAAACAAAGCAAACACAGTCCAAAAGACTATTATTTCATATGGCTGTGCCATTAAATGCACCATGGTCCAAGTGCAGTATCCTTCGGGATGCTTTTTTCAAGGTATCCTAATGAATACCTACAATTGAGGCCAAAAGCGTAATGTGAATGAGGCCTTACAGGTGTTAAATATCAAGTATCAAAAACATATAGAAATGTGTAAACAACAATAAGGAAATAAGAGTACTCAGTTGAAACTCATAACTAGTGTTTAGTGTTGGGCGATTACGTTGACCATCGACATCGGTCGATGGTCGATAGTCGACCATCATCGACAAGATAGTCGATAGTGAGTGGTCGATTATGAGCGATGACCATTAATGTCTATGGGAGAGCAACAACAACTTCATTCTTACACCCAAACAGGGCTGGAGAAGCTGGAATTAACATCCACAACAGTCAAATGGATACGTGCTACATCTTAGGCAACACACTTAGGTTATAAAAGCCACAGAAAAAAAACACACACCATTCACTATCCCTGTCTTGTACCACAGCATGACCCTTAAACCTGCATTACCCACAAATTAAAAAGTGCCAGAAGGCAGTATGATTTGAACCATCATCTTACTTGAACTGGACATTGAATATCCCTGTCCTGGAACGCAGCATGAGCCCCAAACCTGCATGACCCCCAGATTTAAAAGTTCCGGAAAAAGGAATCTTTCACCACCATTTTAGTTGAACTGGACATTGACTATACATGTCCTGGGCCACAGCATGAGCCCCAAACCTGCATGACCCCCAGATTAAAAGTGCCGGAAAAAGGAGTCTTTCAACCACCATTTTAGTTTCACTGGACATTGACTATACCTGTCCTGGGCCACAACATGAGCCACAAACCTGCATGACCCCAGATTTAAAAAGTGCCGGAAACAGGAGTCTTTCAACCACCATTTTAGTTTCATTGGACATTGACTATACCTGTCCTGGGCCACAGCATGAGCCCCAAACCTGCATGACCCCAGATTAAAAAGTGCTGGAAAAAGGAGTCTTTCAACCACCATTTTAATTGAACTGGACATTGACTATATCTGTCCTGTACCGCAGAATGACCATTAAACCTGTCTGACCCACAGATTAAAAATTGTCGGGAAAAGGAGTCTTTCAACCACCATTTTAGTTGAACTGGACATTGACGATACCTGTCCTGGACCGAGCAAAAGTATGACCCAATTAAAACCTGTTGACCCCAACGAATTAATATTTTAAAATGCCCGGGAAAAGGAGTCTTTCAACCACCATTTTAGTTTCACTGGACATATACTGTCCCTGTCCTGGGTAGCACTTGCCCCTCTGTATGAGTGCGGACCAATTGAGCTTCACTTGGAAATACTGGTGGTTAACGCTCCTGTTCCAACCAGGTGCCCTTTTTCTTGGCATTCTTTTTCTTATTTTACTCAACGTGCGGGGAGGAAATTGTCTCTGTACTTTGTTCTTTTGTCCGTGCTCCATACTCCATGTCCTCTGAATAACCTACATCAGGTCAATTTTTCCTGTACCTCCCTTGTACAATTCAGAGGAATTTTTTTACCAGCTATTTTGTCATGCAAGTTTTTTAGTAGTTTAATTCTAGAAAAAAATTTTTTAAATAGGATGGAATCCCACCATGCTTTGTTTCTCTTTTTTAATTGTATTAAATGGGTTGTCTCAATAAAAGGATTTATAGCTATGTTAAAGATCTTCAAAAACAAATCATTTTGCAATATGTGTCCATTTAACAGTGTCCTACCTATTCCTGTTTCTGACAGCACCATCACCCTTGAGCCACAAATGTCTGCTAGAAACAAAACATTTTTATAATAGGACCTGTAGTATAGCTGCATTTCAAAGCAAAATGCCCCCAAAAATTCAAAGCATGACCCTTGAGCCCCTTTGGACAATTTTTGAAGAACAAAAAGTCTGTTAGAAACAAAAATTTTTTATAATAGGACCTGTAGTATTGCTGCATTTCAAAGCAGCATGACCCAAAAATTTTAAAAATGACTTTCAGCCCGTTAAAATTGTGGGGGGAGAAGATTGAACAAAATTTTTTGGAAGGAAGCCACATTTCTGGTTTTTAAAATGGACCAATTTTGATTATTGCTGTATCTCACAGCTACATGACCCCAAAAAATTATAAATATGACTTCTCAGCCACTATTAAAAATTGTGAGGGAGAAATGCCACTTAAAAGCCACATTTCTGTTCCAAAGGGGCATAATTATAGCTGTATCTCACGCCCAAAAATGAAACCCCAAAACCATTGACAATGCGAAAACTTCTAAAGATAAAGTGAAGTAAATGGAATTCGGTGTTGTCATGAAACCTGGCTGTCTTTTACAGTCTCCCCACAGCAAAACCAGCAAAATGAACTGTTGGGAAAAGAGAATAACAAATGGCAGTAAGAAATGATCATTTTAAAAAAAAATTTTCAAGAGGACCATTTCTGTTTTTAAAAGGAATTTTGAAGTAGACCGGCAAAATAATCGGGGACCTCGGCAATTGGGGCCACAACATCATCAGAGATCCATGCCTGATCCATTTTGATGAAAGTCAAACGATCCACATTTATCTTGGAAAGCCGGATGCGTTTGTCTGTAATGACTCCTCCAGCTGTGCTGAAGGTCCGCTCAGATATGACACTGGCTGCTGGGCAGGACAAACCTCTATGGCGTGGCGAGCGAGCTCGGGCCATTCGTCCATTTTGGATACCCAGAAGTCTATTGGGTCCTGAACACATACAAAAACAGACGAAGATAGGCGTGCACCATGATCTTAAGCTGGTCTCTGTGTGTTGGATGTGTGCCCTGCAAATTTCATGCCGTTGGTGAGGTGGTAAATAAAGATTGCAGAGGTCACCCATTAGGCTTTTGCCACCTTTGCCTGCTGCTGCCCCCTACGGCTATTGGCACTCTACTGCTGTCACGTCGCTGATGTTGTTCCCCCGTGACATTTGGGGAACGTGAAGCAGACCAACAGATGTCTCCAGTTGATCAATCAGCAAGGTCTCCTTTCTGCATTTTACTCTCTATTTGGGTGGGTGGAAGGAAAAAATGCTGAGTTTTGTTTTGTAAACCGGGGATCCAGGAGGGGGCCACCCAGTAACTGTTGTTCATTTTGATGGCCCTTAATGCGAGGATCATGTTGGGAGGAAATGGAGCATCCAAGCACTCATGTGAGAGATGGAGCCTTGATTTCCCAAGCCTCTGGGTCGAGGGGCATAGCAAACTGATCTTCCTCATCTTCCTCCTCCGCCTCAAATTCGCGCCAACCTCTTTCCAAGGCAGGGACGTCGGTAACGTCGGTGTCTAGGAATACCTCCTCCTTCTCCGCTGCTCCGGCACAGCTTGAACACAGCCCTGACTTGCCCGGGGATGAGCACCCTGAGAGCTGATGCGCCACCTTGCACTAGCTCTGGACCCCGAACCACTGCCTAATGAAGACCGATGAAATTTTGAAAACTGTCGGGCCTTGTGGATTTGACGGAGGAGAAAGGCTCCGTGTCCGCCCTCTGTGTCCGGTCTCCTCCTCCGTCGCTGGCGGGACCTGTTGTTTCGGTGTCAACG